>JBBMKC010129657.1:0-26802 GCA_037834085.1 Bipalium vagum
ATTATTATTATCATTATTATTATTATTATTATTATTATTATTATTATATTTTCTACATGCATTTTCTTTCAGCTTATTTTTATTTAGATTAATTCTTGAATTTTATTGCTAAAGAAAATAAGATAATTATTCAAAATTTCTTTTATTTTAATAAATAATTTTTTGATAATTATGTTGCAGGTTGAAATCCATTTTGTTTTATTAAAGTCAAACGGGTGATTGATTCAAATTTATTTTTTGTCAAATATGTCACTACGCTTTTTAAATTTTCTTCAATATAATTGATGATGCAATTTATTCTTCAACCAGACTTAACAGAATCATTCTGTTATTATTATTTAGAAATGTTTTTCTTTCCTAACTGACAGTATTATATTTCATTATATACTTTGTTTGTTCTTATTTACAACCATTTGAAATATTGAAATTTTTGTTCACGGGAAATATTTCCTTTATATGCTTTATTATTTAATATTTCTTTAGTTAAAAATATCATAAACAAATCAATTTGTTCTGTTGTTTCTGATGATTGTTTCTGGTGTGATATCGTTTGACAATTCTGTGTTAGAAAATCATTGTCATTGACGATTTCTGTTGAAAAGAGAATTTTCATGATTATTTTTACTCGAGTTTAGTTTTCATTGATTAGTCTCTAATTTTTCGCATGATACTTGAGAAATGTGTTTCCATTTATCTTTTAAAGAAAATTCATTTTAATTACAAAACCCCCCTTCCGTTTTCATTTTCACTTCCTTACATATGTAATATATTGTAATTTTTTCGTCATCCTTTTTAGATTTTTATTAATGCAATTGAGTAAATACATTTTTTTCGAAAAACAATCGTTCAATTGAATGTTGATTCTCGTTTGATATGGATCAGGATGACTTAAAATGAAATTTTTTTTCAATCACACTTCTTCAGAATGGACGGTAAAGCACAAAGAAAATTTCGGTGAAAAAATTCCCCGTAACAAAAATGCTATTTTTTTCGATTTATCAAATTCCTTTCTACATTTTAATATCAGTGGTAAATCTAAAACTTGTTACCCATTTGAAAATGACTTGAAATTATCACTATTTTATACAATTAAATACATAATTCACTGAATTATTTTAGATTGTACATTTAATTATCGTTTCATTTTTTTTGCCAAATAAGTCATTTATGTTTAAATTATTTCGATAATTGTAATATAAAACATTAAGTTTACCTATCCAATATATACAATTCTTCCTTTGAGTGTCATCGTCTTACGTACATATTTAGAAAGAAAGTTGTCTAATCTTTTTTGAATCCAAGGAAATAGTATGGTGTATATCAATTTGTTTTTATAGATATTTCTCAAAATAAAATCGATGCAAAATATAATTTTTGTTACATTAGTTTAATGTTTCTGTTCTAGCAAGATTCTATTGGGTTTCATATGGATTTTTAATTATAGTGCTTTATTGACTTATGTTAATATGAATGTATATATCACGACTTTCATTTCTCGAGTTTTTCTTAGTGTTCATTTTCACTTAAGTACAATCCAGCATTTATATTATCCGTCATTATCTGGAATCAGTTGCTAAAAGGTTGAAATACAGGCTTATATTTTCAAATCTCAAAAATTGTTTGAAAGTCTAAGTCTCTGTTTATAAACAATTTTTAAATTACTTACTTTACACTAGCATTCTGCAATTTTATTAATTTATTACTATAAATTAATAATACGAATAATAATGTAAAAGAATATCTATAATATAATCCCAATATTAATTACACAATTATTATTTTATAGTGTGTGGCGGGGGTTCGACATATAATGATATTCGTATTTAAATTTCAAAATTTTTAATAAATTGTAAATTGCACTTCAAATGTTTTTAAGTAAAAGAAAATGACTAGAATAAATTTGTTTTGAACATTAAAAAAATATATTCACCGTTAGTTTTCCACATGCGATACAATACCAGAATTTACAACTTTACAAAATGTATCCTTGTCAATTTTCTTCACTGCGATCTTATGTTCGCTGATAAATTTCTTTTTGGATGTTATTCGATCCTACCTGATGCTCCGAACAAAGTAATTCCAAATTCAATTATCCAAAGGATTTAAATCGTGTGAATTAGAAGACCAACAATTTTTTGGAACTTCATTCAATTGATTTTCGTCCCGTATGACCCATCGCAACATTATTTTGATATGTCCTATTATTCCCAAAAACCGTATTTCCATATTTCTTTGCCACTGGGAGTATTTTTTTTTTAGTATAAATGTCCTGATTAATCGTTTCTTTTTCAATAAATACAAGTGACTGTAACCTTTGGAACATACAACCAACCAAACCATTAGTCCTTGTGGAAATTTCTGTTTCTGTTTGTTGATGATTTGTTTAAAGATTTTTTATAATGAGGTTTATGACATGTTTTTGTATGGTTGATTTTTTTTGTTAATAAAAGTAGGAGGCAGAATGGTTTTATTCTATTATATGTTTTCTTTACAATCCAACCCTATGAGATTTTCTTTTTTAAGATTAAGAATATTTTTATTTAGGATTTTAGGATTTTTTTTTTAAAAAAAACTTCTTTTTTTGATCAAACTAAAGAAAATGTTTCGTTTTCTTGTTTAATTTATTGGATTCCTTTTTTTATTTTAGTTAGACTTTTATGGTTTTTGTTATGTTGGTAATAAGAAGATTGACTAGATATAATTGTGGATCTTTTCGTTATTATCAGCATCAGCACGAGTAATTGCTCATATTTTGTCATTTTGGAAATTTTTTTAGGGAATATTTTTTCGTGTGAGAAAAGTATCCATTTGGTATTTCCTTTTTTGATTTTGGGCTTCACCCAATTTTAAATTTTAATTCTGTTTTTTAAATGCTTCATGGAAACCAAAGGTTGTTTTCGGATCTTGTACGTCTTTAACTGTAGATTTTTTAAGATATGGATTAAGCTGATCAAATTGTTATTCCAGTTTTGGTAGCCAATTTTCTTACGGTCACTCTTTTTTCCCTTTGAACAATCGTTTTACAGTTTGTATCGCTGTTTTGGCTTTTTTTCTGTTGGCTTCTTCAGTTCAATAGAATCATTTACCATGATCATTTTGCATCATCGTTTGATGCATGGAAGTTAAAGAACTCCTTCCAATGATTCGTATATTTTCAAGGAGATATTTCCATTTTTCTGCTTGGAAAAACAATATTTTGTATTTCCAAAGATTTCATCTCCAAAATTCTTTAAAATTTAAATTTAAAAATAATCTTTTGTTTCCTTATATATGTATTATATTTTGTACTATATGACAAACCTTTCAGTTAATCCTCTTTAAATTTTGATAAAGTATAATTATTTGGTTTTACCGGACATAAAAAGGACTTTATCATTATGTGTTAAACACTCATTTAATGTTTTTAAAGTTTAAATAATGATGAAAATTTTTATTAATTTTAATAATATTATTTTATATTTCTTAATTCTTTCTTTTATTCAGAATTATTTATGTTGAATAAATAAAATTTTAAAATGTTGTTTGTGTTCGATTGTCTGATTCTGGTTTCTTTCATATTTAAATGCACATTTTGACATTTAAGCATTTAAACAAAAAATATTATATTTAAACTGCTTTTTAATATCTAATGAATACATATGAACAGCATTTCGAAAATGATAATTAATAAAGATTTCTTTAATTAGTCGGCCTAAGAATCATTTTTTAAACTAATTTGATGGTGTTCATATATAAATTATATCAAATCTGTGATGTAAAGATTCATTAATATTTATTGTTCCAGCTATTATCAAGTTAATGAGAGTTAATCTGGCTTTTAGGCTTTAGAGAAAATTAGTTTGATTATGAAAATATATTTATTTTATTTTTTTGATAGATATAGTGATTTCAGACATTTCATTTTTTTTGTCTTTTTAAAATTTTTAATTATTTTCACTTCTTTCTATTAACTTATATATCAAGCTCTTGATTTTACTCCTATTATTGACTGAGGTTAATTAGAAAAAAAGTCATCTCTGTTTTCAAAAAGCTGTGATCTATGATTGATAAAATGTTTTTGGTATATATTTTAAATAAATTCATTTTAAAATATTTTATAAAAATATATACTTAGATATTTTTTATCTTTAATTTTATAATGTTAAACACTTCCTAATATTTTTGTGGGATATTCAGAAATTTATTAATTTTCCCACGAAAATCTACTTTCCCGTATATTATTTTAACAAAAGCTACAAATTAAAACTTTTAACAACGGTTGTTTTTTAATTTAATATTAATTAATGTGGTCAAAATATTTTATAAAATGTCTTTCATTTTGTATATATTTAAGTTTCATTTTAATGCAAAATATTTTTTTCAAATTTAAAAAGTATTTAATTTTCTCTGAGAAGATAACAACCAATTATTTAAACTTAATTCGATATTAATCATGTTTAGTTAATTAATTTTTTAAAGAGAGTTTCCTAAATTTTTAAGTCTCTATTATTGCTTGTTTCAAAAAAGCTTCGAAAATTGATTAATCGGTGAATCAAAAATAATAAAAATTATATTAAATTTAAGATTTTCTTTTCAATTGGTATTTCATTTTTTGATTAAAAAAAAGTTGAATGAAAAATAACTATTTTAATTTCTTATAATTATATTTCTGTGAAGTTAAATATTTTAATTCTTATTAATATATATTTCTTTTTCTTTTGAAAATTCACATGTTAATTTTTCCTTTCACAATATCTGTTCAATTAAAAAGAAACATTTTATTAAAATAGTAAAAATTATTTTTTATTATTATGAATATGTTTATAATAAAGTTTATTTATTTTTAAAAAATCCGGAAACTTATTCACACACCGAATAGTTCTCCCCATTTTTCAGTTGATTTTTAAATTATTTTAATTAAAACCTTCGTATATTGATCAAAAGTTTTCCCGTTAAATTTTAAGAATCAGGAATCTGTTGATTATAATGTATTGAAATTAATCCTTCATTACCTCTTGAAAAATGTCCAAAGTTATTTGATTTTTTGATAAATTAAAAAGATGTTTCTTCTTTAATGAAAGGCGAGACTAAAAAAATCATTAAAAAACTGTAAAATTTACTTTTAAATATTTTTAGCAGATATTGTATGTCATTTTAGTACTATTTAAATGAGATTGGTCTTTTTAAATTATTGATTTATTTGTACTTTTTAGCATTGACGATCAAATTCTTTCCGTAAATGGAATCAACATGACTTATTTGACACACGAAACGGCGGTTTCTGTTTTGAAAGAAGCAGGAGATGAATTGCATTTAGTAAGAGTTTTCAGATGTTATTTGTACCAACCAATGACAAGTTTACCAAATAAAATTAATTAACCTTTGTGGTAAAAATTTATTTTATTAGGTTGTATTAAAAATAATAAAAATTATAATAATATACTTTTCATGATTTTATTATTTTGTTTTTGTTTTACGGTATCATATTTATTTAATGTCAGATACATTTATTTAAAAATCTTTTTCTACACTACAAGATCAAAATAACTTTTATATAATTTCTTTTTTGAAAATTTTGAAATGCATTGACAAATTGATCAAAAACACCTTCTGCTGCATATTAATATTTTATTTAAATGAAGTCAAAAAGTTTTAGAAGCGATCCAGGATATTTGTTCTTTTTTTACACTGACGTGAAATTCAATAAATATGTACTTGTAATACTTAATTAATATATTGAATTTTAAAATTTGATTTATTTATATTTTTTATAATTTCCCTTATGAAATTAATAAAATCATTAAAAAACAGAATTATCTACTATTAACTTAATGAAAATAAAAGTTAATGAAACAAACTGAGTGCATATATTAACTTTGTATTTGATTTGCTTGTAGAGAAACTGTCTTTCTAAATGAGACAGTCACTGATTCCACGCCCTTTTTATAATAATAGTAATATTAATATTAACATGTGTTTTAATTATTTAATGTTAATTTATTACTTTTTTGCAGTTTAGTAGTAATATTGCACTTTCAAATAAAAATTAATTGTTTATATCCATGTATTCAGGATGTAAAATTATTTTTAGTTCCAATTTATTAATAAATATTTTTACTAGGTTTAGTTCTGAATTACAATTTAATTTAATCAAGATTCTATCTATGTTATCTACTGGCTTTTTATGTACAAATTATGAAAGAAATAGAATACTAAGCTGACAAATTATAAAAAATGCATATCAATATTGTTGATTATCTGTGAAATGTTAACTTAGAATTAATGAAATCATGACTTACATTCACTGAAAACTTAAAATTTTAAGTTGAAGTCAAATTGAAATTATGAATGAAAAAAAGATTCGTAAAATGAAATTAAACACATTTTTTTCACATATAAAAAGTATACTTTTTTCATTATATCCATTTCAATTTTAATAATTCTAAGATTATATTAATTGGAATGTAGAGAAATGTAATACAGTTGGATGAATCATCTTTTATATTATCGTGTGATCTGGAGACTTCCAAAAATAATGTTATTGTAAAACATATATAACAGGAGTAGTGAAACGAGTAAAAACTTACGAAAATCTTTTTTGCTGCACATTTTGTTGGAAGGTTATAAAGTCATGTCGCACTTTGGCATACCGTAATTGAAAATTGAGAATTACCAACAAAATATTAAGATGATTTTGTACTAAATTTAAATATAATGTTAAATATATTTTGTATATATTTGTAAAAGTTATTAATATTAGAAAAATTATTTAGATTCAATGACAAAGTTCATTATTTACATAATTTTTTTAATATAAAATTCATTTAAACGACGAGCGACATTACTTAAATAAATTGCACGCAGAATTCTATTTTGTATTAAAAATCGCTTTTACAATATACAAATCAAAGAGAATGAGAAATTTTTGTTTTATTTGATTAATGTGTTAATTAATATTATTAAATTTTTTTTTTGATTTCTATTTCAGTTTCAAAATTATTAATAAATAGATGAATTATTGCCATTAACATGACGCGTATGCCAAAAATAGTTTTTGCTTTTGTTTTGTTTAATCGAAAAATACCCTTAACCAATTGTTAGATAATATTACAGCAAAACAAAAAATTTCATACAATTGTAGAAAATGAAACATGTAATAGACATATTTGCTTCCTTATCACACTTACTAAATCTAATATAAATATAAATCTAAAATTCGTTGTCAAACCGTCGAAATAACAATCCACTTTTGAAACAATTAGATACTGATGATGAGAATCGCTTATTTATGACAGCAACGTGTTTGAGTAATCATTGAGATATAATCCAGACTAAAATTAAGCATCAGGAAAAACAGATTAACATGAACAAAAGTAACTTTAAAGATGTAATAAATGGTAAGTGAACGTGTCCATTAGTAGAGCCCAAATTTCTATACATGATTTATCGTTCGTCATGATATTATTAGATTGGGGCATAAGTTCTGCAGCTCTTACAAAATATTAGAATATGAGTAATGTATTAAATCTAATCAATACATTAATACAGTAATAATATTTGAGTACTGCTTGTTTAAATATTCTTAATTCATTAACGCAATTTTTAAAAATTCATGTGATAAAAGTAAACCATTTAATAAAATAATATTAATAAATAAATAATTTTAGATGACTTTGAATAGAAATGAATTGCAAATTCTTATTCGCTATTGTTGTAAATGCGGACTTTCTACTAGGGAAGCTGCAAAAGAAATATATGATGCTGAAGGTAAAGGGAACGTCCACGATACAACTGTATCTCGTTGGCACAAAATTTTCAAAAAACTGGTGACCTTAGTTTTGAAGAAAAACTTCGTTGTGATCGACCATTGCAGCTTAATAATGACGATTTGCTTAGCAATCTTTATTGTGATAGTAGTGATTTGGGACCAATGCTTAATGTGGATCAAAAAACAGTGTTGAAGCACTTGTATCAACTCAATTATGTCTATAAGATCCACGTGAGCTGACAGAAGTACAAGCCAATCGACGCGTTGAAATTTGTCGCCACTCACTACAGAATCCCATGGACAATCGATTCTGGAAATGCTTTATCTCATGTGATTAAAAATTGATTTACTTAATAAATCCAAACAAACAAAGGCAATGGGTTCCAAGAAGTAAAACTCGGTTCGGTAAGAATAACTAAGTCGAATTTTGGAAAAGCTTAAACAAAAATATCCCATTATGGTTTGTCGACAAAGGGTTCTGTTCCCCCATGATAATGCAAAACATCACACAGCAAAGAAAGCGCTGAACAAGTTCACGGAAATCGATGGGATCAAAGCTCTTCCGCTTTCACCTTACACTCCCGATGCCGCACCATCTGACATTGTCATATGCGTGGTGTGAATAACATCATTATTAATATTGTTCAAAATGAATTTTTAATATTTTCAGTAATATTATGAAATTACTAACAGTAAAAATAAATGTTACATGTAACTTAAATCTGTAAATAATTACACAATGCTTTAACAGTAAGAGAAATTTATAAATGTAATTAATTTTTATTTACTTATATAAATTTTTGCTATAATATAACGTGTATTTTTATATTTATTAAATTCCAAATGTTAAATATATTTAAATTAAATGAACATAACATGAATAAAATTTTATTTTTATCCGATCATCAATCACATATTTAAAATTTCTGTTGTTCATAATATGAATAATAAATTATTCTAAAAAATTATAAAACTAAATCATCTTTCATATATATATATTTAAAATATCAGGATTTTCTTTCATGTTTCAATTTAATTTTTGAAGAAAGATTATATTTTATTAATTAATTATGGAAATTAAACTTTTATTAATTGTCTTCGTTGTTTCATTTTCGCACAAGAAAAAAAGAATAGCTTAATGAATTATAAATGTTATAATTTAATATTTGTAGTTATTATTTATAAAATGATACACTGTACCGCTGAAAACAATTTATTTTTCTTAATCAGTCTATTGTCAAACCATTACTCCACATACTTCACAAAATTATTCATATATATATATATATATATATATATATTTATTTATTTATTTAATTTCAAATTATGTTCAATGATAATTTATTTATTTATGTATTTGTGATATGAAAACCTAAAATCATTTAGAGATTTTTTCAACTGTTTGCAAAATGTTTATATTTATATTTTGTTGGTTTTAAACAAACAATTCTCTATTCACGTTAAAAAATGTTCTTCAGATAAATTCTCTGATTTGTGCACCCATAAAAGTTGTATACAAACATTTTTAATTAACATTTTTCTCACAACATATGATACCAGTCATTAAAACGTTCATAGCCTTCGAAAATAATAAAAATGGAAATTTTATTTTTCATTGTTTTATAAAGTAAATTGAGAAATGCGAAAATTCTAAATACAAATTAATAAAATAAGACTTATTATTTTAATTAATTTTAGTTACAAAGCGTTAAAGAATGAATAATAAATATTTCTATTGAAAGAAATTTCAATAATTATTCATTTATTCATTCAATTAAAAAAGAAAGTTTTATAATAATGAAGTAAATTTATAACATCAAAATATTAATTATAACGAGTCACTACAATGCTGACAGCAAAAAACAATGGCTGTATCAGGTCAAATATCAAAACCTATGCCAAAGTGGGACAGGTTCTCTGAAGTTTTTATTCAAACCCATCCAGACTATTACATTAAAAAACTTCAGTTTTATCTTTAATAATTTTAATATTAAAATCCTTGATTTAAAATATTTTATCACTTTTTTAGAAACTCTTTCCTTATTTTTAATAATTATATTTTAAATAATTGTTATAAATTAAAGGATTAAACCGAAATTTCGTTTGTTTTTATTTTTCCTTTTACAATTTAAGGTGATATTTCTTCTTAAGACTATGAATTTATTATAGTCTTAACTCAAAAAACGGCAATACAGAACAAAGCGGATTTACCGAGAAAGTTAAAAACGGTTATTCAATTCCAAAAAATTGGATATATTTTTCATTATGATACTTTTGTCTTAAATATTGACATAAAAAACAATAGGTTTTAAAATAGATAATAACATGGTAAAAATTACTAGGCTCAAGATATCATCTTAAAACGAGATTCTCCAATTTTCTAACCTAAACCAGGTTTAATCATAAATATGTTCAACTTTCAGATTGGAGGGATTAAAAAGATATAATCTACATGTGATTATTCACATGTATTATGATTATTTTATTGAATGTTTTAATATTTTATCAAGATAAGCATTCCTACGGGTTGGTATTATATTTTATCTAGGAGATTGAACAAATAAATTATGTATAAAATCCAGGTTTTTATTTTATAGCCATGCTTTAATATATGAAATTTTTTCTGGAAAGATATCCTTTTTTGTACCCATTCCAAAATTTTTAATTGTTAAAATACGCGCGTAAACAATTGTTTTTAAAAGCAATTAATATAAATAACTATAGTATTTTAATTTTCATGTATTAAAAACTATTTCTTTACTTTTTTGTTCTTTCAAAACCTGTTATTTTATTGAAAACAGATAAATATAAAATACCATCCGATCTATTTTTAAGACTCGTGTCGATTAAAAACTTCTTATGACTGTATGTATATTTAACTTTATATTCAAAGATATATTTTCATATTTTTAAAATTGTCGAAAAGTTGTATCAACAAAATTTCTATAAATCTCTTACTTTCCATTCCAAAACCATCTCTGAAATTTAAAATTTATCAAAAAAATATTTTATTCAGAATAATTTGGCAACCTATTGTAAATTAGTTGATTAAAATCAATTAAATCCATTTAATTTATAAGTTAAATTATAATCTCTGTTACACTTAAGGGAACCTTCCGAAATAAGACCCAAATTTATAAATAAATTTTTAACAAGTGCTGTTCAAAAATAGTTTCGACAGTAAAAAACTTAATTTATTATACTTTATTTATATTTGTAATATTATTTTGATACGTTTGATTATTTTTTAGATCAGCACCAGTCAAAATTCATTTAAATTAAAACAATATTTCTAAATGTTTATTTCTTTAATTAATTTTATTTTTCAACTGCAAATTTGATGTTTAGATGAAGATTATACATGTATTTCTCATTGAATATTACCAATGTAACAAAATAGTTAAAAGATTTTCGAAATTCATGTCATTTTTATTTTTTAACAATTCGAATTAGACTTACTTTGTTAATTTTATTTTACAACTTCATGAAATTAAACTCATTTGTAACCCTTTATTGTTTTAATATTTATTTAAAATTATTTGACGTCAAGCTTCAATTATGTCAATTTACTTTTAACTATCAACAACATTTACCAATAAAAAGGACAAACAATCACTATAAAAATGAATATATTTGTGGCCAAAATTTTATTTGCAATTTATTATTTGGGAAATGCTTAATGGAATTAACATTGTTCAGTTTTTGTAACATTAAACATTATCAACTCGTATATTATATATTACATTATAAACTATTTCTGCTTGAGTTGATAATAATAATGAATTATAAGACTTTTAAATTAATTTTATTACCTTTTATATCAAAACTCTTTCTTATTATTTAAATTTTATCTGTAAACATTTTTTTATTTAATACAAATTATAAATTTTAATGTCGAATTTTATTTATCAATTTTTAAATCTCACAATTTTCGTATAAAAAATTTAGAAATTTACTATTTATTGATTTTCATAGGTGATTCAGCGTGATCCTACTCTTAAACATAAAATGACAGGTATGGGTTACATGAGACGCAGAAAAGCCTCTCTTACAGGATCAACAATGTCTGATAGTAGATTGGATTCGCAAGTTGAAAAATCTAGTTGTCAAATGTCTCCTGATCAAACAAAGACTAGCTCTCACAACTCAGTTTGGGTAACCTCATCAAAAACTTCTTCTGTGCCATCAAATATAAGTCAGAGTATTAAATCGTCAAATTCTTCTTTTGTGTCTTTAAAATCCAGAATTGTGAATTTAACACTTGTCAAAGGTGAGCGTGGTTTAGGATTTAGTATAGGTGGAGGTAAAGGGAATGAGCATTACATCGGTGATCCAGGCATCTATATAACAAAGGTAATTTGATTAATTTCTCATTTTGATTAATCTGATAACATAATCTTATCAATCCCTGTGTGTGGCCTAATAAGCACATAATTCTAAAAGTTCAAAAAATAAAGGATTAAAATCAGTTGTTTCTAGTTAATTTTAAAATATTTGTATTATTTTTTATTATTATTATTATTGTTATTAGTCTTCAAAAATAAATTCATGACACAACGGAAAATATTTTTAAATGGTTTAGTTTTTCTTGCCTTATTTCCTTTTAAAAGTTTGAATGAAAACTTCTTTCTATACTTTGTCTTTTGCTATTAGATCATAGAAAATGGACCTGCAGCATCATCTGGATTAATTGCAGAAGGCGATAAACTTGTGCAAGTCAACGACTTCTTTCTTTCTGATGTAACTCATGAAGAAGCAGTGCAAATTTTATCCAATACCGGTTCATCTGTAGAATTAAAAGTTCTCAAACCATGTAAAATGTCAAATAATTTTATCGAACAATATGAAGATGCACTCAGTAACTGTCAAAGTATTAAAGATTTGTCAGACTCCATATCAAATAATAACAGTCCAGTAAAGACAAACAATTCCGGTAAAATAGATTTGCACTTATTATTTATTTTAGTTTCAGTTATTGTTTATTATTATTTTTATTATTTTTCCGATCATCACATAAATATCCTATAATTACTTAATTTTAAAATATTTTTAAATGATCAATAACAATCTAACAACACAGTGTAGACAATCTAAATGAAATTTACAATAATTAATTAATTAATACTTTATATTTATATAATGAAAATGTTGATATTAAAAATGAATAAGCTGAACAAGGTTTCTTCTTAATTCTTCAAATTTAGAATATCAAAACAATAATTTCTTTTACTTATAAAATTGATTTAACTAAAACCTTTTTTGTTTATTTTCCGTTTTGATTGATCTGCCATTGGAATTTTTTATGTTTGTTTTGAAATTATCGTTGAAAACTGATGTTTTGCTATGCATTTTTTACATTTATTTATTTATCACCATGCTTTATCAAAATTACGTTGAGAATTGTATCCAAAATTCTGCAGACTATTCAAAGAAATTGAGCAGATTATAAATTTAGAAAATACGAAACATTAAAATATATATTTGATATATATTTTTTTATTTGTCAACTGTAATCTTTTCTTGTCTGACAGTAAAAGCATAAATGATCGGCTCTGTAAGGCCTTTCATCAGTTGAAAAAACCTAAAGGCCTCTCATTAATGACATCATTTTTTCATAGATGCCGTTTCGACATAAAGATAAAACATTGTTATATTTTATAAGTCGAGAAAAGCGAAGATATCTCCTCATCAATATGGAGTCTGTGAGAGACTGTTTCACTGTTTCCTTAAATCAATTCTCTGGAAGACTAAAAATCATTTCATTTCTCAAATGAAGACATGTTAAATCATATTATATCTGAAAAACCAAGTTTAATTTCGCTGCATCAAAATTATCACTTTTTAACATTATTTATTATCTGTCAATTTTAATTATTTTATTTTTTCTTAATTGATAAATAAAGAAGTATTTCCAAGGATGATGAATATTCGTTGTCACAGATCAGTCTCATCACTTCTTCACTCCATCTCTTATGAAAAATTTCCATTTTATTTAAGACCTGAGATATTTAGAATAAAAAAGGAAAAATTTCTAATTTTTAATATTCAAAGTATTAAATGGATAGCAAGTTTAAAGGAATCAGAGTTTGTTTATTTTTAAATAATAAGCAGTAGAAACGAAATGATATTTTCATTAAGTTTTTAAAAAATCATCATATAACAGACATTAAATTTAAAATTATTAATATTTTATTTATTTTTTAATATTATTTTTAATAAAAACGAAACACGCTAAACTGTGATTTTACTTCATATCATAAATTACATGATACGTTTACCACCCCCTAATTGCCTTATATAACTGTGTTTCTATCACTGAAAGGCAATAGAAAATAAAATAACACTGAATATGTTTCATAATTAAAGATACATGACATAGATCAATGATTACTTACACGATCACTTCAATGAAATGAAATTATTCAGTGAGTCTTAATGGATATGAAATAATTACTGTAATTGAATTCGATTTGATCATTTTAAAATTATTTACTTTAATTAATTGAAGCAAATTTACTTAAATTTTAATTGAAGCTTACGAAAATGAAAAAAATTCAATACCACATTATGTCATTTATTTTCGGAAAGATCGCAATATTCATAACTGCTTACATTTAACCTCATAATAAGCACATATTTATATTTAACCTCATGCAATACATCCTCCCCAGTTTCGATGATGATCTTCCAAGGGAATCAGAAACGGTAACCAGAACTAATTATAATGATCATTTAAAAACTTAAATTTGTGTGTTGTGGTAGAATGTAATAGAAAACAAGTTTAAGTCTGAAAAACTGGTCTCAATCCTTTGGATTATGGCATCAAAATTCCTGGTCGACCAGATTTTTGCTCCGTAACTTTTGTGTTGCGCCTATTTGAAAGTGGTGACCGTGGAACCTGAATTATCCATGAATGAACTTTTATTTCATTGTTCTGGGTTTTTTAAGAAATAGTATCAGCTGATTCCTGAAAATAATAAGTGAACAGAGAATGGTCATCTTTGACAATCACTCTCTCATTTTGGTGGCTTACCTTTATATAAACCAAAAATTAAATAAAAGGAGTATCTCTCCAGTATCTTATCCAATATCGTTTCCATTTTAGAAATTCTGGGTTATCTTCGAAATCCGACTGAACCGCTCTGCAAATCGTTGTTGCTGAAAAATTTCATTTGCAGTTAACCTTGTGTGAACTGACATATATCTTGTTGTATGATTAGTTCTAACCTCATTGATAACTTGGCGCATTAATATCTTTGAAAAAAAAATCTACTCTTGAAGCAGTTTATAAATGAAGGTTTTCGAAAATTTCGTAAAATAATATTCATCTGAAAAGATTACAATAAAGGCAAAAGAAATAGGCTCAAAAGTCAACAAAGACTGATAATCCTTGAAATAAAATTGTTATCCTTTTAAAGGAATTATCTAGAAATTATAAATTCAGATTGTCAAACAATTCATTCATTACTTTTCACCATGACAATGGAAAACCACTCGCATATTTTAATAGATAGTAAAATGTAATGTTTAATCGAAATATGTAGTAAGTTTTTTGTCTTTTCAGATTACGGTTAATTTTTTACACCTTCAATGTTGTTAATAATTCCAAAATGCTACTTGGAAAATCGTAATAAATTATTAATAATGTTAGACAACACATTTAAAGAAAATATACAGGGTGTTTATTATCTACTTTATTTTTAAATTAGAAGCTAAAAAATAAAAGTATTACTAATTTGTTTATATGGATTAAAAATTTAATAATCCATTTAGTTAATTTTAAAATAAAATGGCTTTGCGTTTTTCGATGGAAGAAAGAATTCAAATTGTTGTATGGAACTCCAAATTAGGCATTTGAAAAAGAAGTTTATCACTTCACCACCAAGTAGGCAAACAATTTAAAAAAATAGTGGAAATGTTTAAGAAGACTGGAAGTGTTTATAATCAAGTAAAATCCGGCCGATCTCGCTCCGTATTAACAACGAAAACAATTCAAAGAGTGAAAAAATTGGTTGAAGAATCTAGCAATTTGTCAGTTCGGCAGGGTGCTAGGGAACTTGACATGACTGTAATCAGTTATTACAAGGCAATTAATGAAGTAGGCTTTCATTCATTTAAGAAGTCAACCGTAATTGAGATCAGCGATGACGACTTTGACCGAAGAATGGAATTTTTTTTTGACAATGTTGGTAAAATTCCAAAATGACTCTTCCTTGGTCAACAAGATAATATGGTCAGGCGAGAGTAAGTTCATCCTCAATAGAGTTGTTAACCGCCACAATTGTTGCTATTGAGCCTACTCTAACCCTAAAATAACAATTCCTTTTAGAAACTAGGGGTCTGGATAACGGTGTGGTGTGGTTTAAGTTCACAAGGTATCATGGGCCATACTTCTTCGAAGATACGATAACTGGTGAGTCATACCTGGAGATGCTGGAAAAGTTTTTATGGCTTAGAGTAACAAGAGGTCGTAAGTACTTACAATACGATGGGGCACCTGCGCACTATTCGCAAAAGTCAGGAACTGGCTAGACAAAAAGTTCCCAAATCGCTGGATTGGAAGACGAGGTCAAATTGAGTGGCCTTCTGGTTCGCCCGATCTAACTCCGCCAGATTTCTTCTTTTGGGGATATCTAAAACAAAATTTGTACAGAGACAGACCTCATACAGTCTCTGAGCTGAAGGATAAAATCAGTCTTGTTTGTAATGAAGTAGATACTGGAATGTGCCAGCGAGCATGTCTAAATGTACTGTCTCGATTAGGCCATTGCCTAGCTATCAGCGGCTTCAAATTATATAATTACATATTGTATTTGTTTTTAAATATATGTTATTCAAATAAAAAAGTATTACCTACTTTATATCTTTATTGTTTGTTAAAATATTTAAAATAAAAGTATGTTAACATACATAATAAACACCCTGTATATTCTCATGTCCTTCATTTCTTCAAAAAATGCAAATTTCCATCTCCATATTTGACATCTATTTTTAAAAAATTATTTCGATATATAATTTATCTCTTTGGTTTCCTTGTTCCAATCAATCTATGAGAACTATTGTGGAGTGTGTATTTATCTTGTTTTTCTAAAAAAATCTTCTTTCGATGTAATTTTTAATTAATAATGTTTATTTGTTTTTAACTTTTATTGTAACGTACTTCCAAGAAGTCAAATAAGTAAAGTTACATTTTATATAATATATTTATATATCTAAAATATAATTTTTGTCACTAATTCCATGTAATTAATAATTCAGTAATGATAAACATCACAACTACATCCATTACTCCACAGTTGAAAAATGTAAACTGTTTTGAAAAACCAAAAGATAATTATTAGTATTATTATTATTAGGTAGTTCGGAAAGTCACTTTGCATTTGTCATGGAAATATTATAAAGTTAATTTAAAACAAGTCATTACAGAAATCGACATACCTAGTTGATATATTTTTATTATATCAAATAATATTTAAGTTTTAAATCTGAAATACTTCGATTCATATTCACTGACACAGTTCTTTGAATCTAAAAACAAGAATTACTGCGCAGATGAAATCATAAAATATCACTTTACGAAAATATATAATATTAACTTTCATATTCAAATTTTGAGTGTAAATTTTCGAATGATATTTTTTCTAATAGTGTTTCACGTGCTTTTATTTAGACCACAACCACGAAATTCTTTTCGACGAAACGGATACCAATTTTATAAATAAGTATGTTTTGTTTTGAAACGTAAAAGTTAATTAATAGTTTCAATTTTTGTTTCAAGGAAAATTATTAAATGTTTTCATTTAAAATTTCAAAATTATTATATTTATTGCATTAATATAATTATAATAGGAAAATCTATAAAGCAAAAAATTAAACCCTTTATATTTTAACTTAGTTTAAGGTTGGTTTATTTGGAATTTTATATAAAATTGACTGTACTTTGATTTTAGCACTGTGTTAAATTAAATATATTATACAATCATAACTGATGCACACTATTATTACATGTAATTTTTTACAAATAAAATTTTACTTAGATTTTTTACGAAGCAGAATGAATCTGTGCATCAATCTCATACTTACTGACAGGAATAATATATATTTTTATTTAAAGTTTAATATATCGCACCACATTTACAAATATCTTTTCTATGGCTTATTAATAACCAAAAATACACCACGGGAATTTTTTCTTTAAAATTCATAATATATTGAGTGTTATAATAATTTTAAATTTAAATTAATTAAGTGTTATCATTAATAATATTGATAAATATTTCTTTTTAGATATTAAAAATTATAATATTGGATTTTATGTAATCGATAATTATTTTTAATTTTAATATTGAATTAATAAATTTTTATGTCTGAAAATCCCGTAATTCGATAAATAAAGTTGCATAAATAATCAAATTTATTTATTAAAATAATTAATAAAAACTTGTGGACTCTATTCCTTTTAGTTAATAATTAATGTAAAAGTTAAAAGATTTAATGATTTAAGAAATATTTTGATAAACATGTTTTAAAAAATCAATAATATATTGTTTTAAAGAAATATTTTATTGATATATTGAAAGATATATTAAAATATTATTTTGACATTTGTTAGATAACACTAAATATTTACATTTTTTATAAAATAGAATAAGAAATTCAAAAATGAAAAATTCATGTAAAACAATTTGTTAAAGCAAATTTCAAGTTTTGAAATTTTGCTGCTTGAAGTTCAAATTATTTTTAATAGTGTGTTCGATTCCCTTTGTAATACATTTTATTGTTCTTGAACTTGATCCATTAAATTTGATGAAAAAATGGCCTGCGTATTTTTATTGTGGATTTGACGTGATGAAAACGAAAAGGAAATTGAATATCTGCAAATTATTGTAAAAATTACAATTGGAACGGTTGAGAAATGTGCAGGAAACGCTTTAAGATTAATATTTTTGAATTTATCTAACAATAATTAGCATTGTTATAATGAAATTGTCGTTTTCTAATGCTTTGTTATTAATTAGTGATTATAATATATTTCATTGTATAAGAAATATTTACACAAAATATGAATAAATTATTATTAAAAACCTTGTTTTTGGTCCCTTTTTAGTTAATATTATATTAATATTTTCAATTACGCCACTAACTTTAATTGTTTTTATTTTAATTTTCTTAAGAGGTTAGCTTTATTCCTCCATAGATGAGTTAGATCCAAATATCAATAAAGAAATTCTCAGATTAAGTCTGAAATAATTTGGAATTGTATCTTAAAACTTCTGGGTTGGAAAATCGTTAATTTTAAATACAACAATATCGTGCAAATTTATCTCTGTTTAGGAAAGTAATTTATTGTCTGTTGGCGAGCTTGAATAACCGAAGCGAATAATTGGTAACATGTTTCAATATTCAATGATAAGAGTATGATTTAAGCAAATAAACCATTTGTAGAAAAATTAGAATGGAAAACATCTGCTATTTCTCTTTTGTGGCCCAGTTGTAGATATAGATCTTTTATTAACAACGCATGTATACACATTTGGTCCTACTTATCGAATGAGACAAGGCAAAATTTGTACTCTCGCTTAGCAGGTAAATAAAAGTATGCAGATGGACTCCAGATCCCCACAAAACTCACGAATAATTTAAAAAAATATTAATTTTGTTGAATTTATTTTTATTCGATTGTTAAATATGAAATTGCCGATTTCTTTTGCTATCTATTTTTCAATGCTTTGTTTTTTTAAAAAATGCGTGAATTGTATATTATTAAATGGAAGATTTTAGATTTCTTTATAATATAATTATAACTATTTATTTATACCTTTTTGATTTTGTGAATCCCCGGATCGGAAGTTAAGTAATGGTTAACTATGAATTTCGCGTTATTATGCTAGGCGAATTTAAACATGGCCATAATTCAGCAGAAACACCATAAATTATCGAGAAACATGGGACAAGATTCAGTTTCAGAAGACACATCTTGTTGCTGATTAATTGAAACAGTTAGTGGAATCAAATACACAAATAACAGTTAGAGAGATTGCAGAAGGATTAAACATAAGCATACCAATTGTTTCACTTAAGCTGAAAAAAATTGAAAAAGTAAAAAAAAGAGTGCCTCACGAACTTAATAAAATTTAAAGAAATAAGTGTGAATCATTACATGCAATGGAAAATTGGTGTTATACGATAATCGTAAAAGTTTAAATAAAGATGATTCACTGAACAAGTGCTAAATACTTTAAAATCATTTTTCTCATAAACTCTTTACATATTTGCTTTCAATAATTTTTTAATATAATATTTTTCCATTTTCTCAATTCATGAAAAATCATATTCAGAAAAAATTGAAAAAATATAATATTGTTAAACTTTGTCTATTGTGTTTGTTTTAGATCACCTAGAATCGTTGTCCTCGTAAGATCTGATGAAAAATGTGGGTTTGGATTCAATATTGTCGGCGGAGAAGATGAAGATGGGATTTTTGTCTCTTTTATTATTCCAAATGGTATTGCTTCGAAAAATGCCAGTATTTTTGTTGGAGATCGAATATGGCAGGTAAAAATTGTTACATTATGTTTTTACTTTAATGAAATTGTTGAGTCTTAATTCTTATTCTCTCTTAGAAGAACCTTAAAACAATCTGTTTGTATTTTTAAATGTTTTGGTTCCCTCAAATTAAAGCCAAATTTTAAATATAAAAAATTCTTTACTCAATTGATTGTCATATGGTTTTGTGTTTTTTTTATTTTTAAATTTCTAAACAATGTTTTCCAGAAGATATTTCTCTTCAGTTGCCGCTTAAATAATATTATATATTTATGCGATAATTTCATTTATGTGCGATATACGTTATCCTCCTACTTTCTTCTATTATTTCTATGGGTATTATATGATTGATAAATAATGTGGGGGCTCCGAACAATTACGGAAAATTTAAGGAGAAAATGAATTAGAAGAAGCAAGATAAATCAGAAGAAAACAAGAAAATCAGCAAGCTAATTGATAAATCTAAATAACTTTACTAAACAATTAAATTTTTTAATAATTATGATATAAAAAGAGCCTTTAAACACATTAAAAACGACAGAAAATGCTTATTATTATAAAATCAACTATAATAATAAGATTTGGATTTATTCATATAATGAATTTTCACAGAAGAACATTGTTAAACAACAAAAACCGTTAACAGACAAGACAGAGCAATGAAACTCAAATAAGTTAACAAAAGATCATTAATACAAGGTCTGTAAATTAACTAACGATACTGGTTCGATAACACGTTTTATTTACAATATATTTATATATTACCTTTATCTTCTTCAAAGTAGTTCCCTTTAGAAGCAACACACCACTTCATTCGGTTTTCACACTCATCGTAGCAGTGGTGGAAGTCCGAAACTGGAATGTCCTTCAGTTGACCGGTAACATTTTCTTTTATTTTTTCTATTTTTCCAAAATGATGTCCTTTGAGGTAGATTTTTAGATTAGGAAAAAACAGGAAAAGGTCACAAGGGCTCAAATCAAAAGAATAGGGTGAGTTAGAACGACAGAAATGTTTTTTTCTGGTCAGAAACTCAGTAATTGATATGGCAGTGTGACAAGGCACATTGTCAAGATGCAGCATCCAGTTGTCTTTGAATCTTTTCTGCAGCCTTTCCAGGTTTCCAAGATAAACTTTTGATTTTTTTGAAACACGTTATTGACAATGCCATTCGAATCAACGAAAGAAATCAGCATGGTTTTCACTCTGGATATGCTCATTCTTGCCTTTTTCAGACTAGGTGAATTGGAAGTGTGCCATTCCTTACTCTGGTGTTTTGTTTCTGAGTCATACTCAAAAATCCCCGATTCGTCATCGGTAATAGCGTGTTTTAGAAAATCAGCATTTCTTTCAATTCGTCCCAAGAGATCTACACGAATTTCCATTCTATTGTCTTTATGTTGAAAAGTGAGATTTTCTGGAACCAATTTTGCACAAACATTTCTCATGTTTAATTCTTCTCTCAAATTTTGATGTACTGAGATATGATTCAAATACAGTTCTTCTGCAATCATTCTTTTAGTCAATCGTCGATTATTTCGCACAAAATTTCTGATTTTTCAAAAATTTTCTATGTTAAGGGTCTTCTAGAGAGATGGTCATCTTAAACCGATTCTCTTCCATCTGAAAATGTTTTATACCATCTAAAAACTTAAGCTCTTGACAAAGATTTGTCACCACAGGCTCTCTTCAATTTTTCAAACGTTACAGTAGCAGTTTCACAAAATTTGATTTCTTGACGCTGTTCGTAATTGTTCTCACTAATTTTTTGAAACGCAAACCAAAAACTTGACAAAAATAGACTGATGTCTTATAGTCGCATGATAATAATAGATTGATGAAATTAATACTCATTGTTGATTACCTGTTTGGCTAACCGTATGACTACCTTACAGTGTTGCCAGTTTGGCAGGGAAAAAAAATCATTATCATTAAATTCTCAAAACGAACGCCAGAAATAAATTTGTATACTCAAATGAAGCAATTTCTCCAAGATCTCGCAACTGTGATTAATTTAAATGATCCAGAAGCCATAATTAAGTATAATCCATTTATAAAATAAAATATTTTCATTATTTTATAATTTTTAAAAATTGTTTTACAAATTAAAATTACAAAGTATTATAAAAATTTAAAAATTATCTTTTAAAATAATTAGCTTAAAACAAAATTAGTAATTTTAACGATTTCAATAATAAAAAATTACTTAAAATAGTAACATACTAAATATAGAACTTATAGACTGTTAATAAATTTAATAACTTCAAATAAAAAGTTGTTTTAAAATCATTAATAAAATTTTTTAACCAATTAAATGGCTCAATTGTGAAATTGGGTAGTATATAAACCATTAAATTTCACATCAATTGGTACTTTAAAATATTAAGAATAGGCTGTATACTCTTTTAGAAACTGGTAATTATAAAGGTAGGATATTGAAGTAATTACTAAAATTTAACTGGTTTCTTTTAAAATGGTAAATTTATTAGTTTGATTTCCTGGTGAAAAAAATTAATTTTGTTTAGTATTTTCTTATTTTATTTTTTCTCCTTTCAATTCGATTTTGTTTCTCTATATGCGGCAGAATACATTCTACTATAAATTACAGAGCTTCTTTATCAAGATCATTTTAATCAAATGATTTAATTATATGATAATTTAAAGATATTTTTGTAAAAAACTGGATAA
This sequence comes from Bipalium vagum, assembly GCA_037834085.1. Taxonomy (NCBI): domain Eukaryota; kingdom Metazoa; phylum Platyhelminthes; order Tricladida; family Geoplanidae; genus Bipalium; species Bipalium vagum. The sequence goes on from JBBMKC010129657.1 coordinate 22,980, forward strand.
TTTGAAACTGTGATAAAAATTTTTTTTATTTCTAATTTTTGTTTATTTATTCTTCGATTATTTACAGTTCAGAGGGGATTGATGATTTCCATATTCGAGCTGACATCTTGTAAAACACTGGATTAGTATGATTCAGCACTTATAATAGTTTCTTTCGGAAAATATAAATTATTCTTTTACCTAAAATATATAAATTGAATAAGAAATCTAGAAATTATTATTTTAATTCAATTTTCTAAAAACATTAGGATTTTGTTCTCAATTACAATAAAATTATTAAGTAATTTTTTGAAGTTAATTTATTATTTTCTTAAATTTATTTCAAAAAATCTTTAAATGCGAAATTATCTTTATTAAAAGTCACTTTATGGAAAAAATTGATTATTAATATGTTAATTATTTAGAGAATTTCATACAGGAAAGCTTGTAAATATTCTTTTAAATAAAAAACTTAATTTGACTATCGAAATTTGCAATGTTGCCATGGTAGCATGATCAACCAAAAATCTCAGTATATGCACTTTTAGGTCGTTAGATAGGACGATGTAAAACAACTGCAATTACCAATGAGACTTGGCCATTTTACAGACCAGGAAATATTATTTAACACGATACTTAAATGAGTGTAAAGGTCAAAGAATAAAAGGAATTCTGTTCAATTTTCTTTTTGTCTATTATTTATTCACACGATATTCGCTGAAGATACAAGTCTCACAAAATTCTTCTTGAAATATTAAATTTATCACATTTTTATTGTCACGTTTTATATTTTATTATTTTCTAAGAAATTTCTAATGAAATATTGAATCATTTGAATTATTTTAAGATTCTGTATCATTGATTTAATAAAGTAAATAATTTTTTTTAAAAACTGAAAATAAAATATATAATATAAAATAATATGCATCTCTTATTATGATAAATGTTCATTTTGATTATTTTTCAACCCTTCTAACTTGTGAAGTTGCACTGTTGTATTTTATGTCCTTTTGGCACTTTTTAAATTCGAAAATAATTGAATTGATTGATGGAATATTAATTGTATTTTCTGTTTTTTTTCTAGTTTCAAAAAATATTTTGTTTCCCGCACCCGGTTTACGAGGATGAAATTATTTAGATTATTTTATGACTTCTATTGATAGAGGATTTTTCTGGAAATGTCAAGGAAAAAGAAAGATTCTAATAAATTTCTTTAAGTAAAAAATTTCGTTTTTTGCCAATTCTTATCAAACAATGATTGGAATTTGTTTATCATTTTTATCTTTACTTAGGTAATAAAGTTTTTATACAATTTAAAAAAAGAATTTTAAAAAATTATTTAAACAGATTTCAATTTTTTAAAAATTTCAAAAGATATATCAATTTACTGTTGATGGATCTCAGTTGAATTGTATGTCTTTGTATATTCTTAAGTGTAAAAATCCTACTAATTCCTAATAATAACTGTTGTGTAAAGAAAATTTACATAACTGGTGACATCCGCGAATATCTTAGAGGAATGTATGATAAATTTTAATTTAATTTTATCAAAAGATTACTTTTATATTGTTCATTGTAAAAGGTTAATGTAAAAAGGTTCTTCAAATTAAAATTATACGATTGAAACTATAGGAAATCGCAATTGTAAAATATCAAGAACTTCTTACAGGAGAGTTCGCCTAATCCGAAATTTTTTACAGTCTCTAATTTTTAAATTGGAAAATACCCTATAATTAATTCGTCTAATTCGAAAAATATTTTGTAATTCAAATTAATTAAAAATTTTAAATTGAAAAATAATTTACATCCATATCCGATGTTTTAATGAATCCAATTACATAAATTACTTGCAATATTATTTAAATATTGTTTTATAGAATAAACACGTTTGAATTTGATATTTCCTTATACAAATAAATTTATTTTAGACAGGATGTTAAAAAGAAATCGAACAGAAATTTCACTATCTAAATAATATGAAATCATTAATTTTTTAGAAAATCTAGAAGAAAGAGGAAGTAAGATTGGCTTTGAATATCGGTTAAATTTGGAATTAAAGCTCCAACTTGAAGGCATAACAGGTGCTGTTAAAAGAATAAAAAAAGTGCCAACATGCATTAAAAGTACTTTTAACATGGTTCTTTCAAACCCGAAATGTAAGACCTGATATTGCAATAAATAGTGATAAGATCTTGGATCTGACAAATTATGTAGGAAAAAATCGATAAAGAAATCGACCAGATGAGCATTTAGGCTGCCATTTATTAATAAAAATTAATTCAATTTTTGATTTTTAAAATCAAATTCATTTAATCCGAATGTTTTTTATGGTCTCGAGGAATTCAGATTAGACGAACTCTTCTGGATTTTTAAATTAAATAGATTTATTTTGAATTTTATTATATAACAGTGGTTCATAATTTTGTTTTTTTTTAATTATTGATTTTCATGATTTTATTCTCTGAATTTTAAAAATAGTCGATCATGATTAATAAAAGTAAGTAAAAATGTAAAAACAATAATTTAAAATCTAAAATTGTAAAAAAGGCCTCTAGATGCCAATGAATGCTGTTGATATCCGACCTGAATTCAAGAATACATAGATTTCTTAGAATTTATCAAACAAAATGGAAAGATATTTTATCAAGTTTTAATAATGTATTTTCATTATGAAAATCAATATCACCATTTCTTCAAAAAAATCAACTCTATTTCAAGTCGAATTGACTAAGTTTTATAGGAGAATCTCATTAACTTTTTTTCAATAATAGCTTTTCCAATCCTTTGATTTTCCTATATTACAAGTTTCCAGATGCTTATAAATGGTTTTCTCTTTTTATCTTAGTAAGATTCTCTTTGGCAAATTTCTGGGATATTCAATGAATTACATTTATCAAACTCCAATTTAATGCCTTTTCTAAAATTCATGCTAAAAAATTTTCAGTTAACTGAAGAATAAATAACAATAACATGGAAAAAATGGAAAATATTGAATTAATCTTTTGTTTGAATTCAAAATTATATTTTAAAAACTCTAAAAACCAAAATTTTTTTGAATGTCTTATAAACTGTAAACACCTAAAGCGATTTCTAAGATTATTTTTTCTTAAACTATTTTAAGCCATTTTTTTCCTGCCAGAGAATGTTTTTAATAAATTTTTAATTAAAATCTCTGGATAAGCGGATTATTCATAAAAAATATTGATGATAATTATAATAATAATTATTAAGATAATGATTACAGTAATGATAAATAATCATAATATTTTTATATAAATTAGGTAAATGGTATAGATATATCTGTTGCAACTCATGACGAAGCTGCCGCATTGCTGAAAGGAGCTGGAAAATCATTAGAACTTCTTTTAACGACAGATTTAAATGGTGATAAGTTTTCTTAATTTTAAAATACATTTATTTATTTCATCCTCTTTTAATAGACATAAAATCTTTAATTTTTTCATTTGATATATTTGCTTTAAGTAAACATCTTTACCATTGGATACGTTGTCTGCCTATAAATATATGTTTATCTATTTTATATTATTTTAATTTCTTTCACTATCTCCAGGAAGTATCTTGTCAGAATAAAGGGAAGTTAATCATAAAGCTTCTTATTGATTAGTAATAGAATTTGCGAAGAAATAGAAACGTTAACCAACTGAAAACTTTGAGCTGTCGATCATTTTCCTTTTTAAAAGAATATTTCTAATATATGATGAATTAACAAATATTGATTAATACAAAAATATAGCAATAATCGTCAATTTTGCTAGTCATGCTTCTTAACCTCTTATCAATAATAATAATAATAATAATAATAATAATAATAATAAATAATAAT
>JBBMKC010129658.1:0-16053 GCA_037834085.1 Bipalium vagum
AATACTTTTGTATTAATTTTCTTTTTATACCCAAGTTCATGTATCATTTATTAATAAATGTTATTATCTGATTTTTTCTGTTTTATCAGGGGGTGAATTTTTTTTGTGATTGAAATAAAATGTTGATTTTTGTCTTCTTAATAAATAAAAGTTTTTTTTAAAATTTCCATTACCTCTATATAAAATAGATTTATTATTATAATTCTTACATTAAAAAATTTTCAAATAATTTTAAATCATTAATATTATTTCCAGTTTCTTTAAGTTCTACTTGAGCCATATTATGCAATTATATAGCATAATCTTTTTGAATTAGATCACCTCTTCTAATGTATCTTATTCTATTGTGTCTTTCTCCAAAATTAAAATAGTTTATTTGTTGCATGATCATAGTTAAAGAAGTTATTATTGATCTGGCTTATCAGATTGTATCATTATTTTGAATTATGTTACTGAAAAATTTAGATTTTTAGAATTATTACCACTAGAATTAACATAATTTCTTTCTTTTCCTGTATGTTTTGGAATAGTTAAAAATTCAAAAATTACATCTTCAATATTTAATGTTTGTTCAAATTGTAAAAGTTTTTCTAATCTTGTAAATAATTGATTTACTGCTTCATCTTTTTTTACATAAAGGAAAACAATCAGGTCATGAAAAGATTAGAGTGTGTGAAGATGTTAGTTTAACATTATAATTATCATTATTATTTATAATGGTTTCTAAAATACGATTTAAACAATTAGCAATGGTTTTTCTTTCTGTATTATCCTTTGGAAAAATTTTAAATTGATAAACTGTTCCGAAAGGTTTTTTATAATAATTAGAATTTAAATAAGTAATTTTATTACCAACAAAATTTAGAAATCTTAGATTATAATCATCATGAAATAAATCATCTGTAAAAGAACATTCTTCAAAAGGTAAAACATTTTTTATGACTTGCTATTGATCAAGGTTGATGAGTGAATCTGCTATCATGTTTTGGTTTGCCATTTTTTAAAGAAAAAATAACAAAATTAAGAATTTTAATTTTCGTTATTTTTAAATATTTTTTTATTCTATTTTTACTTATTTGTAGTGACACAAAGATTACCCTGCTTATAAACATGTTCTTTTGAGTAAGTGTTTTTTTATCTCCCTCTTTTGTCTTAGGACTCCCTAAAAATCGTAGTTAAGAGATTTTTGGCTAGAGCACGTCTCTGATTCTTGAAGGGACCCAATTTTTTTTCAGAGGTGTCTCGTTTGCAATATCTCAAAATCCAAGGGAGCCCACATTGAGGACATCTAAAAGGACTTTTGAGCAATTTGCTGCAGCAAAACGGTCTGCAAGGGAGGTATATTTCGCGCGATTTGTCTCCCGATTGGTGGTAAAGTACTTCACGGACTCATAAGGGATTTTGATGTCCACATCAAACTCGAGTACTCGGAGATACTCGACAGCCACATGCAAGACAGCATTATGTTTTGCTGTACGCACAAAGGGCCGGGTGTTGCAGTGGTTCAGTATATGGTCTTGAGTCTCCGAGTGGTCATTACAGCGCCGACAAAGAATATACCGGTTAAATGGGTGGTAGTTAAGACTTATATTATTGCTACGGGTCTTAAGAAGGAAACGCCAGATGGTCGGTAGAAATTGAAACTTATGAAGTATGAATATGGAAAGATGGCTCAGACTGAAACAAGGACCAGGAGACTGTGAGTTATGGAATAGCCATTCCGTATAATGTTGAAGCGCCATGGATTTGTGCATTCTTGTGGATTCTTTGAATAAGACCTTGAATTGTAAGATTAAATTTCATCCTTTCCATGATGTTCATTTTGAGGCTAGCCTTGACGAAGGCTACAATGACTTCAATAGATTCAAAATTGTTAGTCAAATTGTCCATAAATGCCCAAGATATCCCGATTCATATACTGTCTTACCACATCGAGTGTCTAAGATATGAAAATATTTTTTGTGGTGACGGTATTAATAATAATGATGAAGATTATAATAATATTAATAATTATAAAAATGAATTTAATAATAATAATAATAATAATTTTAGTAACTTGATAACTTTATCATTTTATTATTTTTCCATTTTTAAATATAAAAGAATATATTTATTTAAAAAATAATTTCAAAAATCAAACATTATATCTAAAAATCTGCAATATTAAAATCGTCGACTCTTGACCGCACTTATATATACATACACTCCAATAATTATACGTACGATGATATGTAAATATTTTCAAAATAATTTTTATATGGAAAATCAACACTTATGAAATAAATTTTTGGTGTTAATAATACTTTAATTTTCAATGCGTTTATTTCAAAGTGTTTTTGTAGAATTGTTATCAAGAAAATATTTAAATTATCGTAATTAAAATTATTTTATGGATATGAATGCACATCCGTTCGACCTTAAATTTTAATGGAAATAACATTATATTTATATTAAGTAGTAGGGAAATCTTTGTTTAAACATTTTATTAATGTAAATAATTTTTAAATTCCTGTATTTTTACAAATTTTTCTACATTTGTTTCAGAAGTGAATATTTTAATGGGTAAAAAGACAAAAGAATAGCCCAATGACTTCCGAAATGCTGTTGTGACGATGAGAAAAGAGAAATATAGTATGGGCCACATATCAAATATTCTAAAATGTCCAAAATCCAGCATTCAATATATTTTGGAAAAGTTTATTGTGATGGAAGCGTGAAAACCAGTCCCGGACGAGGAAGACGAAAAATAAGAACTCCAAAGAGGATCGAATAATCCAAAGAATTGTTAAGAAAGATCGGTGAACATCAGCTAAGAAAGTAAGCATAGTCATTAAGGAACAAAATGGCATATTAATTTCCAAGTCAACTGTGAGAAACCGACTTTCACACATAGGGTTACGTGGGAAGATGGCAGAGAAGAACCTTTAATTTCGAAGATGAATCAGAAAGCACGATTTACATGGGTAAGAGAACTGTTAAACTCTTCAACCGACTGGAATAAAGTTCTTTGGTCTGACGAGTGTAAATTTAACGTATTTGGGTCAGATGGAAGGGTTACTGTTTGGCGAAAACCCGGAGAAGAAATGAAATTAGAATGTCTCCAACCGACAGTTAAGCATGGTAATGGGTTGGTTATGGTCTGGGGTTGTTTTTCGAGTTTGGGTGTTTGAAATTTAGTCTTCATAGATAGAATAATGCATAAGGAAGATTATTTGAAAATTTTAGAAGAAAATTTTTGGAATCTGTGCAACACCTTGGTCTTGAGACTGACTTCAAATTCCAGCATGACCAAGACCCAAAACATACGGTCAAAATTATTACAAATTGGCTTAATCAATCCGGTGTAAATGTCTTGAAATGGATTGGGCAATCACAGGACATGAACCCAATTGAAAATTTGTGTGTTTTTTTTGAAGAGAAAACTAAAAGGGAGAGAAATTACTGGAAAAGAAATTCTGAAAAAGTACATCTTGGAAGAATGGCAACAACTTAACCCAGATTTCTGCCAAAAATTGGTTACTTCGATGAATATGAGATGTAAAATGATCATCAAGAATGGCGTTGGTCCAATTAATTATTAAAAACAAAATTTTGATAAAAATTTTTTATACGCTTATAATAAATGTATTCGTATGGTTAATTTTCGTATTACTCATTTTCGAACATTCAAAAATAATTTATGCTTACGATTCTAAAAACAACTATTTACATATTCTTATTCTTATTTTATATATCCGGGTTAGCTGTTATACTTGGAAACAATAAACTTTTATAAAAACTGTTTTCTTTTTTAGTGAAATTGTTTTTTTTATTTGTATTATTATCTTACGGATAATTATTGAAGTATATGTATATACCGATATATATCACTGATATTATTAAAAGTTGTAAAAATTTTAATCAAAACAATAGTCTCATTTCATTTAACCTCAAATTTTAATGAAAACTTTTAAATCTTAAAAAATGTCAACAAAATCACAGATAAAACGACTTTTAAAATGATTTATATCTTCTATTGTATAGATTCAGTTTTATCAGTGTAAAATGGGTAAACAAAATCAACATAGAACCAAAACTTAAAATTTTCATTTTTCTTCAATTATATCATTTTTAGATTTTACTTATAGTTTCCTTTTACAATTTTATTATTTTTCTCATTTTAATGATTTTTACAAATTGGTTTTTTTCAATTTTTAAACAATAAAAAATCAAAATGTAAAAGAGATGAATACACAAATTGACAAAAAGAAAAAGACATTTTTTGCATAAACGACGATTAGATACCATCCTAGTTCTGACCATAAACTATGTCAACTAACAGTTAGCTAAGGAAATTTATTACTCCTTAGTAGAACTCACCGGGAAACCTAATATCTATGGGTTCCGGGGGAAATATGATTGCAAAGCTGAAAATTAAAGGAACTGACGGAAGGGCACCACCATGAGTGAAGCCTGCGGCTTAATTTAACACAACACGGGAAATCTCGCCCAGTCCGGACACTATAAGGATTGACAGATTGATAGCTCTTTCGTGATTTTGTGGGTGATGGTGCATGGCCATTCTTAGTTGGTGGAGCGATTTGTCTGGTTAATTCCGATAACGAACGAGACTCTAACCTGCTACACTATTAATTTGTGTTGAACCGCAAATCTTTACTTCTTAGAGGAATAAATAGCGTTTAGCTAAATGAAATGGAGCAATAACGGTGCCGCACGGACGCTACAATGGCAGTATCAACGAGTATTTTCCTAGCTAGAAATAGCCGGGTAATCTGTTAAAACACTGTCGTATCAGGGATAGTGGATTAAAATTTTTCCAATTGAACGAGAAACTCCTAGTAAGCTTAAATCACTAGCTTGCACTGATTACGTCCCTGCCATTTGTACACACCGCCCGTCGCTACTACAGATTGAGTGGTTTAGTGAGATTGTTGGATTCCGATTTAAGAAATTAATTCTTAAATGAATCCCCTTGGTAAATCTTCTTTGTATATCCACGCAAAAAAATGATATGATTATTATATTATTATGATAATATATGAAATGCACGAAGATGATGACGAAGAAATTAAATGACAATTTTTAAGAGAGGTTAATGAGATAAATGATCAAATTAGCTTAGACCAGTGGCCTTCAACCTTTTTAGCGTAACGCCAACTTTTGCTACATTTCCATCTATAAAAAAATATATCACCCATCCAAACTTTGAAAAACTTATTAAAATCCAAATAATGTTTATTGACAAAAGAAAATGCCATATCTACAACTAGTATAGTAGTTGAAAGAGTTAATGAGACCTCCGTGCTTGATGTTTCGATGCTAAGGACTTAATATCTGGTTTCAGGTGAGTGAGATGCAGTCTCAAATCACCCCTCTTGGCAATATCCAGATTGTATCTTGGCTTGTTGAGAAGATTAGATACTGCACTGAATCCACGCTCTACGAGGTAAGATGTGGAAATTGGTAATATTAGCAATCTCATTCTTCCTAACGCCCACCCAATATTTCAAAATTCCCACTAGTGGGCGATATCACTCAGGTTGAAGGCCACTAGCTTAGATGATTATATATTACTAGATCAACAGATAGCTGAGTAGTACTTGACGGCAACATCAGTTGATCAATTCTAATAGAAGAAAAAATTCTTTCATCGATTTAGCTCTATGTGTATTTGTGGAATCTCTTATTAGAATTCCCTTTTCTATAAACCAAAGTACTTGTTGCATTATTTGGACAAGCTATTTTATAATAAGATCTTGTGTGCTCCAGACTTGAAGTAATTCAATTATAAAAACATCATTTCTTTAATGATTTTATTCTTTAAACCATTTATTATTATCATGGCAATCATTATTGCGCCATCGAGTCGAAAAGCAAGAATACACATAACCATGCAACTTTCATAGCTAATAGAAGGAATATAAACTGAATTACTCGCTTTGAACGTGACTACTATCTTGGCTACTATTTCCAAAATAGACAGCAGTTTATCCAATGCTATGGCTTAATGACAATTGTACTGGTTAATGTTAATTTGATCAACGAACACTTTGTATGAAAGTACGCGTTTAACAATTTCCTCATCTTCAAGTTTGAAAAGTGTTGTAGCCCTTCTCAGGATAGCTCACATTGATTCATAAATCTATTTAACCATGTGTTTGATGCTTTAAATTCAGACCCGGAAAAAAATTTAAAGAAATGTTGAGAGCAAATCTTTGAATGTCTTTTCAGCGTACAGTAAGACACTGGGATCTTCGGTCTGCGATTCAGTTAAATATTGTATCTTCAAGCTTTTTAGTAGTCGATTTTCTACCGGCTCCCTTTATGTACTTCACAGCATTATCGAAATCAAACTCTGTACTGTTCTTCCATAGTCGCAGTATCCCTTATCTATCTCATATTTTTTGCTTACATCTATCAACTTTGATTTTCTTATTTCTTTGACAATAGATTTTTTTGTATTCCATACATACTTCTTTATTGAAATATTCGATTTAACAAATGATTATTATTTTAAACAAAATGGGCTTTTATAAGAGATATGATGTTTATTTTTGCCCATAACAAAAAGATACCAATAATTTAATATCGGTCTTCTGTTTGAGAAAGGGTATCTAACAGGCGAAATAGTTCAACTTGAAAATAATAAAAATTTTAAAAATTACTTAATTTACTCAGTTATTTAAAACAAAGTTAATTCTGTACAACTGATGAATGCCTTCCGTGAATTCATAATGACGTTCACTTCGTCTAATAATATTTCAGATATATTTATTCCTATAAAATAAAATAATAAATTTTTTCATGTTAATTTTAAATTTTCACGTTTTAGGACTTTTGAGATTTTTGAATAATTATCATGGATGTCAAAGATATTGTGTCCATTAATTTCTTCTTTTGTGTCAATATTAACTATCCAAGGAGGTCAACGGTTTCAGGGTTCGATTACAGGTTCGTAAGTGATTTTTAAGTATTGATAAACAAAGAAAAACGAGAATATAAATGTTTTTGTCAGAAATATGTAAATACTCACTGAGTCTGGTATAATAAAAATAATGATTTAATATATATTTCGAAGTTTAGATAAAGGAGCACATTGGTGAAGCACGTTATGGAAAATTGTTTTATAAATTAATTAAATTGAAATAAAAATGTTCATGTTTTTGTACTTCTTCAGTTGTTATAACTTTCATCTCTCGAGATCGGAAGACATTCTTCAGTGTGGATCCCAAAGTTTTTATGATCAAAGATGGCTTTTTATAATTAAAAATGGTTCTTGCATCATTCCCCAATCACCAGGGTCAAAATCTTTCGATCGTTGCGATCAACGGATTTACGAAGCAGAAAGGGAGGAAGTTATCTTACTTAGAATTTTTTCTGGTTCCAAAATCGATTTTATGAAGGTGAAGGAAATGGAATGGAAGTTGCTTTTCATCCAAATGAGGATAAGTTGAAGAATTTTAGAAGCCCCTTACTAGATGAATGGAAAACTGTACGGCCACTTTTTATGAATATTTCTATAGAAAATTACAAGGATGAAATCGTTGCTAACTTACTTTTCAAAGTGAATGAAAAAGACACCATGGAATCTTGGTTTGACAAAACAAATCTAATACAATCTTTTCCTTGGAACGTTGATACTTTGTTAGACAGCAAGTACAATTACTTTAGCATCAAAGGTCATCAAAACCCTAAGAGAAACTTTTATATAAATGTAGCTTTTAATGATTGTCCTGGTGATACTGGAATTTTGGCAATCTTTTCCTTTGGTGATACATGTAATTATGGGAATTATTGGCCAAATATAACAAGGTACACATCTCCTCAAGTATTGTATGTAAATGATGCTGGAAAACCTGGAAACTGGAAAGATTCTTTGGCAGCAAAATCATTTAGCATAACTGGAACTTATGATCCAAGCATCACAATTTATATTTAATTATTTTTTTGTCTAAATCTGTAACTTTTCTCACATTTATTTATTTTACTAATTATTTTTATTAATTGTTTTTCAAGTCGAATCATGTCGTTATTAACACTACTTTTCCTAATCATTCAAAATGCTTATTTTGGTTCTTAAAATGTGCTGAACTAAATGTCTTCATATATTAGTTTTATATTATATGTAAATAATTTTAAATTATATACATTTGAATGTAATGAACAATAACTTTTATTTTTCAAATAAACGCTTAACAAAAAATTCTGAACTAGCAAAATGTTATTTATAATACTATTTTGATATATGTTTGATCTTTTCATTCAGATCTTCATTAGTTAATTTTAATATAACTTCTCAATTATCAATATCATAATTTCTATGAATTTTCTTCATTATCATTGGATAAAATTTTAAAAATATTAAATCAATATTTTTAAAATTCAAATTTTATTTTATTTTACAAAAAATTCTGGAAACTTATTTTCTAAAAAAAGTTGCAATTTTTTCAAAATATTTATTAAAGAAAATATTGATCATCCATTGATTTCTGCTTTCTTTATTTTGTGAATTAATTTCTGGTTTCAAGTTTTTTATTAATAATAATTCACAGATATTTCTTTTTTTGTCATCACTACACAAAATTCATTTTCATTCGTATATTTTTTGCTGCCTTTATTTGCAGTCATCACTGTGATCGAACACTTTATTTGTTCTGTTTTTGGTAATGCTTGCTACAAAATACTTATTATGGACAGAATCTCTCTTCGTACAATAAAGCTTTACAAATTCACATCGGTCATAATGTAACGGAAACTGTTGAGAATTCTAACAAAATTTGGGGAAATGGTACTATATATTCTATATATGGTAATATATTCATTGGAATCAGAAAAATGTACACGATTAATAGATATTTTTATAATATTTCTTGTAAAATATCTTTTAGTTAAAGATGAGTGATTATTTGCTTTCATTTTTTTTTCAATAAAAAGTATGGAATTCTCAGAGTTTTATAAAATCCCCTACTCCATAACTGTTGAAGCAGCCCCCGGCATGTATGGATAGACCTTGTCCCATAACTAGTTGGTTAAAGGCAGGGTATCACTTTTCCAATGTGTTTCTTCGAATCAATTATTTATTTGATGACAAGTGTGACTGAAAGAAACACTCGTCGCTTAATACCAAATCTCCCCATTTATCTGCATCCCAAGAACTGTGGGTCTTGACCAAGGAATGTCTTCTGAGACGTTGATGCATTTTCAAATACGGTTTTTTCTTCAGAATTTTCTGTACGATACTAGTAGATACAGTTTGAACAGAACTTGTATTGTACATACGATAATATTATGAACAGCTAATAAGCGATTGGCTTTGCAAATTCGTCTTATAGCTCGTGAAGCTTGGGGTGAAACAATAGTTGGTCTGCCATTTCTCATCTAATCAAACACGGATCAGTTTTTCAGATATTTCTTCCAAACATATTGCATGCATTTTCATAAGACACAAAGTCCATTAATGGATAATTTCCTGTTTTCATTCTAATACTAAGGTAGTGCGTTATCGTATTTAGAATTTATTTCTAGTTCAAATTAGAACCATAATTATATTTTGAAGTTGAAGGAAATTGAATGGAAGTTAGTTTTCATCCAAATAAGGATAACTTGGAGAATTTTCAAAGCCCGTTCAGGTTCTTCTTCTGTAAATTTTTTTTATCATTATCTATTAATTTTCTTCATTGTTATTTGATAAAAGTAAAACAGAATTTTAACATATTTTTTATATACAAAATTATTTTTATATATTTTTCAAAGATTTCTAAACATTTTCATCTTTAAAATAATTAAAGAAAACATCGGTCATTCATTGATTTCTGCTTTTTGCATTTTATGAATTAATTTCTGGTTTCAATTTTTTAATTAGTAATCGTCGTAGATTTTTTTTTTCGTCATTATCAACGTTACTTATCACTACACAAAAAATTCATTTTTATTCACGTTTGTTCTTGTCTTTCTGTGCAGCCAACATTGTTATCGAACACTTTATTTGTTCTACTTCTTTGAGAATGCTCCCTAATTCAAGTTTTGAGGTGTGCTTTTTTAGCCAATTTTGAAAAAGAATAAAATTAATTAAATATTAATTTATGCATATAGAAATTATAAGTCTTTTTTTATTGAATTACGAAATTTATGTGAAGGTTGATTTCCTTATTAACTAAAAATTAATTTAGAAAATAAAATAAATTAAAATAAAATTGTTATGAATAGAAAAGCAAAAGAAAAAATAATGAATTAATTGAAATCAGAAAACTGTCTATGATTAATATGTAAAGATGACTGATTCTGGGTTTTCGTCAGCTTCCAATTAAAGGTTAAAAATTCTCATCAGTAGAGAGAGAAAGCTTCTCTTGAAGTCAAATAAAAATGAAATATGAGATATTAAATCCATTATTACATTTTATAAAATAAATAAATTGGTTGAATACCATACACTTGATCACTAAATGAAGTACAGTTATTTATGGAATATAGTTATATTATGAGAAGTAAAAAATGTTGAGATTTTATGGTACAGAAGTGAACTTGTAATCCTTATTACCTTAATAGTTAAATTTAAATATAAAACGTAGTTAAAATTAAGTTTATTAATTTTCAAATTATAGTTAATATATTCATTCAAAACACTGTAATATATTAATGGAAATGAGTTAATGGAAATTGAAATTCCTCTTATCTTTTAAAGAATTATATACAAATTTATACTTCTTAAAATAGTTTTTTAATTGTGGATGTCCTAAAGAAAAAGAGAAGGCTGGGCTCAAAATCAATCAATCAATCAACCAATACTAATAAAATAAGGAAAACATTAAAAACATTTAAGATATTATAAAATTTCATTTTATGATCAATATATTCGTTTTGAATTCATCTAATTTTGTATTTGAAAATTCTTTTTTTAATTAATATAAAATAAATGTTATATAATCGCTCATAATAATGAAATTATTTTAAAAATTAAAATCTAAATAATAATAACATGATGCGAATTTTAATTAAGTTTAGAAGTGCAAGAACCCATGCTATGGAATCTAACACCTTGTATCACTGCAAAATAAAAATTAAATTTCACATTTATGAGTACGTCACATATTTGAGAAATATAAACACAAAATGAAAGAATTTTACCATCATATATTAAAGGAATAATACTAGCAATAATATTAATAAATAGTAATATTAATATTAAAAAATAAAAATTTACTTTATGAAATACATAGGCATAAAATCCATAAATTATTTTAAAAACTCATCAAATGTCATAAATTCCAAAAGAAATGGAATATCAGTATTAAATGACAGATTAAGAAAATAAAAAATAAATACAATACGTCTAATTTATAATTATAAAAAACAACAATAATAATAATAATAATAATAATAATAATAATAATAATAATAATAATAATAATAATAATAATAAATTAATTAAAGAATTTTATCATAAATTCTTAGAACCAATAGAATTTTATTAAACATTGAAAATTTTTAATGAATTTTATAAATTTAAAAGAATTTTATTAAAAATTCTAAAATACAGAAGACGAATATAAATGAACAGTCAATTAATTAATTTGCAGAACCAGAATATCATTTCTCGTTTCTGCCTTTGTTAAGAATTAAAGCCTCCAATATCGTTTTGTTTTATTTCTTGCAATCACAGTCAGGTGAACTGGCTCGTTGTTTCCTTCAATGACGTCTACAAACTTCCTAGTGTAGGTTGAGTTTTCTTTGAATAATCATTGTCGTTTTGATCATTTGATCAATTTAATCATTTACTGATAAACATTAATTTGTTAAAAACCTTGTAAACATATTTTATTATAAATATAGATTTTATTATATACATAGCAAGTCTTTTTCTTCATTTATTAGAGTGATTAGTCCACTACTGTAATTTAGGAGGCAGATATCTGTGAACTACTAATTAATAAACAACGCATCCATCAGTCATTCATTAAAACGTCAATACAATCATGTTTAATCTTTTTTTCATCTAGAGTAAGTTAAATTTTTTGAAATAATATCTGGAAATTTTTATTTTTCCTGCATTCTTAAAAAATTCATTTGGTAGGGTTTTTCTTTTTGGAGTTCACTGAATTTTTTTCATAGAATTGGATCTTGAATATCGTGTAATAATTAAATAGGAATAAAAGTTAAATTATTTCTATATTTTCTGCATATCTTCAATCTTTTGAAAGCTATTCTATATCTTATTTTATTGTTGATTGATTACCTCACCTTGAATCTGGTTTGTGGATTGAAAAAAATCGGTAAACTTTTATTTCACTAAATTCATTTATCATTTATTTTTTTATAATGTCTACAAATTAAAATCTCTCGACTAAGCTTGGTATGTTTTGTTAAAATAATTAAAATGATTTTAAATGTAATTTTCCTCTTGTAAATTTTTTAAAAATTAATTTTCAACTTTTTTCATTGTCTTAAACTTAAACTGGTTTATATCAGGAACACAGTCGAAATTTTTAAATTTTGTGGAAAAAAGTTTCTCTACTAACGACAAAAAATTCTCTTAATTTTTTGACTTATTAAATTTTTAGTTTTAATTGATAAATTTTCTACAGACAATTTTCATATTATTACACATAACCTGAAAGAGAAAAATATTCACAATTTAACTTTTCGAAAAGTAAATCAATATTGAAAAAAACTTTGGCTAATGAAATTTTCCAAGAATATTACCTTTAATAAAACAAGGTCTGACATGGTTGAATAAAATTCTCCAACTTAATCAAACTTAAAACTTAATCTGACTCTAAAATATAACTTTGCTGTTCTCGTTACTCCATGCACAAATAATAATTGTCTAAAATACTTTAGTAATCACACTACTAGAATATCAAAAAATTCTTCAAATTTTCAATAGGCATCTCAATTGTATGTGATATTTCAACCGTAGATAACTAATAAAATAAATAATAAATAATAAATAAAATAAATATATAACCGTTTTAATACTAACAAAGAAAAGTAAGAAGAAACAATATTATTTTACCCTCTTTTATTTTTGGTTCCTACTGTCAATCATCATTTGTCAATCTCGCTCAGGACATAAATACAATCCTTGATACAATACCTAACTGTGCTATCAGAGACTTAGACAAAATATAAATCCACTCTTTCTTTTCTAGAAGCTGCAAAAGTAATCCAATTAATAGTTTTGTTTACTTCTCAAAACTAATTTATTACCATAAATCTTTGACATATTACTACAAGGCTCATTAACTCTACCCTTTCCAGTTCTTTTCTTAATTTATCATTAATTAATCAATCATGATATTCTAACCATTCTTTCTATAAATTTGCTTCATTATATTTTAGAAATTTCTATAAGATTATTAAAAATAATCTTCATCTTTAATTTTTTTTATTACCTCTCTTTGGTCTTTTGAAATAATAATATTCTTAAAAATCTCAATCACAAAATATAAATAATTATAAGAAAAATACTAATAATTTTAAAATATTAAATTAATTATTTAATCGACCAATTTGATTAATTTACGAATACAGAAAATCAATAAATTCAAAATTGTTGACATTTTATCATGAATGATCGCATTATATTTGAACCCAGTGGTCTTCAGAGAGATTCGAGAATTTATAACATAGAATGTGATTTGGACTTTTATCCTCCAATAGATGTCATTGATAAGATCATGGTAGACTTTGTCATGTATCGAATAAGTGTCAGAGGGTTCCCGGACTTGAGAATATTCCCTGGAAAAGTTGGACGAACGAAATACCATCCAATCACAAATGAAATATTGAACAAATTAACAGATAAGGCTGGTGAGTTTGAAAGACAGTACAATCCGCGTTTTGAAAATCGGAAAAGTCTGCTGGAAAAGATTCCCGAAAGAGCTTTTCTGGACTTCATAGATACACTACACGGAATATTCGAAGATAATCAAATCAACTGGGGTCGAATAATTGGGTATTTTGCCTTTGTTGGCTCATATTGTACTGCATGCATCGAACATGGCATTGTGAGAATTGTGTATAACCTTGTGGAGTACGCTGTCAAGTATATGAATACAAATCTCAGCAGATGGATATTAAGCAGTGGCGGATGGCGAGGTCTATCATTAGCGCTGTCAACCGAATCGTTTGAACTGAGATTCTGACTTTTGACATCTACTTTGAGAAATATTTCATTAATTAATGTAGAAATTATTTTAAATAATATCTAATATATCTTTTCTCTCATATTTCTCTTCCTAAATATTCTAAATAAATAAAAAAAGTTCGTACCGTTTTTTATGTGTAATTATTAACTAATGATAAATGACCTTAAAAAAATTTTTAAATGATGCATAAAATTTGATTTAATATATTATTCTCTTTTTTCAAAACAAGTTTAAATTTATCGATTGTAATGAGTGTTTTTGTGTTCCCATCTGAAACTTCATGAAACCATATCATTCCTGGATTACGAGGTTCTTATGAGAAATAAATATAAAAAATAACAAACGAACTCATCTTTTGTTGGCAGTATAGAATATGACATCGCATATTCCAAGGATAGTCAAAGATCATGCTCTACAAATGGTGGAATGTTAGTGGTATCATTCACCATAAACTTCTAGACAAATTTCAGACAGAAATTGCTGGCTTGTATCTACAACAGCTGGAACGTGAAAAAGATAAGCTTCTTCCAAACCAACCGGTCCTTATGCACAAAAATAAGAAAGTTTCGCCCCATAATAATGAAAGACTATTCACTGAAAAAGTCCAGATGAAAGCACTCGCATTACAACTGGAAGACTTCTCATATTTTCGATAATCTCCCAATATTTCTTTAAATAATTACAATCTACTTTTATATTATATATTAATATAAGCAATTATTTCATAATAGAGAAGAGATTGAATTGGAGATTGGTAATTATTTGCTTTTAAAGATTTTTCAATTCTATTAAAATCGATCTATAAACTATTACTTCGTTAGACAAACATGATGAATTATGATGGAGATTATTTTATAATTAGCTACATTTGTTACTGTTACATGGTCTTTCAAAATATTTAATTTTCTATTTACAAATATATTTTGAAACTGTTTCAAAAATATTTTATTGACCTTTTACAAATATTTCATAATAACAATAACAACAGCCACATATTTCCACTTATACCCGACAAAGGACATCAATCTGGTTCAATAGCGGTCTATAAGGAAACAGGAAATGTAGCCTGTGGCCATTATTTTTAATATCTCGTCGCTTATGAAAGGCAACATTATTACATACAATTATCTTTTCTAGTATATTTTTATGTTTTCGATTATTTATCAATCTATCCATGTGATTATCAAGTTTGTTGGAATTATACACTTTATCTCTAATTTCATACCATATAATATCATGTCCACTGAAATTGCTGAACAAATAAAATACCTTTTTCTTCATATACTAGTAACTACTTTTCTGGCACTATAGCCCACAGGTGTTCTGCCATAACTCTTTGAATTACTTACTCCCATCTCGTCAATTAACATCATTTTCGTAATCTATTATTTTCCTTAAATAATCAAATGTGACACATCTAAAGTTTCTTCTTACAGGAACCAATGAAATCCTTTTAAAACTGTACTCAAAGCTATGAACTCTTCTGTGCAAAGTAGACATTGACAAGTTTAGAAACATTTTAAAAATCTTTTGAAACATAAACAGAAAGGAAAAGACAAAGTTTTTTTCTTTAATCTTCTTCAGGTATTATATTTATTTTCTTTTTTATTTTTTTATATTTCATTTTATTTATCTATTTTATTAATTTCGGTGTTTTTAATAAACCGAACAATTTATAAAACTGTATTAATATGCTTATATTTTGTCTTTAAAATTGTCTAATTATAAATAATTATTTCTCTTAATTTTTAAGAGCATTTAGGGGACCACAGGTTATGTAGCATAAAATCAATATTATTATTCTGAAAGAAGAAAAAGAATAAAAATCTTTTATTTTACCATGCCAATGAGTTTTAGCACAAAATATAGCAATAAGACATCAATTTGAAAACGTTTATGAATATCA
>JBBMKC010129768.1:0-16052 GCA_037834085.1 Bipalium vagum
CTGACTAAAAATCAGTAGTTGTTACTATTTAAAATTTATTTTATTAAAAATTATTATATTTTGATAATTTTTAGGATACATGCTACTGGTTAGAAATCAGTAGTTGTTCCTAAATAATATTTAAAATTTATTTTTCATAATTTATTTAATTAATTTAATTAATTTAATGCATGATTTTAAATTGGCCAGCGTATTAACTAAACCTTATTTTTCACCAAAATTTTATTTATAAAGATTAAAAGATTGGAGTCGAACCTCAACACTCGTAAAAAATCATCAAGGTGCTTAAAAAAATGAAAGTCAGTTGGCAACAGATCTAGTGAATAAGTTGGATGATAACTGTATGATAACAATAAAACTAGAACTTTATAATCCAACTCCTTCAATATTTTTAACGTAAACCGTGAGAATGTGATTTCACATTGTCGCAAAGTAAAATTAGTTTTCTTTAGTTGCAAAATTGGTTTAGGAAAATGTTTTTGGTGCTTCATCTCTATTAAGCCATTGTTTGAGCGACGATAGCTGTGAAAGGATCCACCAAATTCGACAAAACAAAAAGCCAACGGTCTCATTCACAATTGATCTAACATAAATCATCCTTTTTGATCATCCTTTGTGATTATATAACATTTGTATTTTAAAAAATATTTGTGATTATCTGTGGTGCATGAAAATATAACGTTTGTATATGTAATTATCTTTATCATTTTGAAAACAATAACATTTAGTTTTTTATGTGATTATTTTTGTTGCATAATGAAAAATTAAGATAAATATTAAATCTTTTTTTATTCTTCTTTTTTAATTAATTAAATTCAGATTATATTAATTAGTAGTGTAGAAAAGACATTTACTCAAAGTAAATAAAAAGCAAGGTATAGTTACTAAAAAGTCAAATATATGTACTTAAAATAAATAAAAGGATATTTACTTAAAATATATATAAAAAAGATATATCTGCTTAAAATAAATATTCGCTAACCATCGCTAGCAAGATTAGTAAGATTTTAGTAAAATTAGTAAATAATAAAATCAACCAATTAAAATCGTTGAAGACTGAAAACGGGAATATATAAATCCCTGTTTTCAGTCATAAAATCAGACACAAAAAAGATTCTCAAATCTACAAATAATTTTTTTCGTAGAATAAAAGCTAGGTTAGGAAAATATATCTAATAAAGACGAATTAAAGTAAAGCAAAAAATAATTAATTAATATAATTAATAAACATCGATAATTAAAGAAAACATCTTTAGATTATCGATTTCTTTTGTCATTTTCTTATTTCTCTTTTACTGTTTCCTTGACAACCCTACTCTACTAACCTTTAGGATTAAGAGTAAGACTTTAATAATAAAAAGAGCCTCTTCAATTTTTCGACAATCAAGAGCGAAAATGATAATAATAATTATTATTATTATTATAATTTTTTAAAGTGTTTCAGTGTTGATTCTACATAATTGTATATATATTTTGTAATAAAATAAATATATATTTTAAAAAGAAAGTATTATTTTAGTTTCTTATACTCTCCTTTTATATACAGGTCCTTCGGAGAAGTTGGTGAGCCATAATACAATTCAATTTAATTTAACAAATAAGTTGAGGCTGTATAAACCCCAATAGCTGTTATAGTGTACATTTTTGTCGAATGAGAATATTCAATCAAAAATTGGTTCATTTCGATTGCGTAAAGGTAGTGACGAAGAAACTTTTAAACAATTTTCTAATTATCGTCCAATTAGTGAGAAATCAATTTCTCAAGTTTTATAATCTTTCCAATGCATCTCAAATTATTTGAAACTATTTCAGCACTTTCTCCAAGTCACTTCGCATTTTTTAGTAAAAAGAAAGACCAAATGTTTTATTAGTAATAAAAATTATAATCAATGATGTGTTGTCCTTTTTGTTCCAAGATCTTCTGCAATCTACCAAAAAAATTTAATATCCCAACCTTTAAAATGACTTAAGTTCTTTAAATTAAGATTTAAAGATAGGTATAAAAATCGAAATGACTTTCCTAACAACCAAATACATACTTCCATGTCTATTTCGAGAGTTTTTCTTTTTTATATTTGGCGGTTAAGTTAAAAACTTATATATGTTGTCTGTGTTTTTCGCCCCATCTGACAACCACTTATTCGAGTCGATGCAGCACTCGTTGGATGGAAAAATTTAAAACTGTTAAAGAAGTCAGACTTTGGGTCTCCGAATACTTTAATGTTAGAAAATGGCATTCGAAATGTCATTCATTCTCTTTGTGGAAAATGTCCAAATATTTGTTGGTATTGTTTGAAATGGTATTTTAGATTAATATAAATATTTATTGTTCTTGGTATAAGATTTCGTTTTTTTAAAAACCACACAATTCTATCTTAGCAACCTAATAATAATAATAAAAGGTTTATGATTTTTTCACAAAAGTTTAGTTCAATTCGGTATGTGGATCAATCCGGAGTTCAAATTTTGAATATTGAAATGCATTTACTGCACGTTAATGTGTGGTCATCGAACTATCTATTAATTCTTACTTTATCTTATTTAACAATATTTTTCTTAATTTTTATATTTTAGTTCTTTGACCTCAACAAAAATGGAAATTTACCCAACTAAATATATTTGGAATTTTTTATAAAATTAAATTACTTAAAAGAAAAATTAAAAAGATTATATTATTGTAAATTTAATTTTATTATATCACGTTGCTGATGAAGTATTATCATTTATATATAAATTTATAATTAATGGCATAAAAACTGAACAATATTTTTAATATTTAAATTTAATATTTACACAATTCTATGAAAAATAATAAATCTTCCTATTATTGATATTATCTGTCATTATTTGGATTTGCAAACAAAACAGTCTTATGAATTTTTTTCTTTTAATAAATTATAATAACTATTATATTGTTTATATTTTCGGAAGTTCTAAAAGGAAAATAATAAATGAAAGTCATTTCAAACACTTTTCTGTGTAAAATTTGTGGTACATAACGTTTTTAAAAAATTCTGAATAAGCTAATAACTGGAAATTATGAGATTAAAATGTATTTTTATGAAGTTAAAATCACTTCATTCCTAAAATAATCACAATAAAGTAAGATCTTAGAAATTAAATGAATTTGAGTAGAATATATTTAATATTTGCTTTAATTTATATTAAATTCAAATTTTTTGTACATGTAAAAATTCTATGGAACAGTACTAAATGGAATTTCAATGCTAATGACTCAACAAAAATTAACCAAAGTTAAATAAAATAGATGAATTCAAATTTCCAATTTATGTTGAAATTCACCAAAAAAATTATAATGCCACAATTATTTTAAAATGATCAATTTTTAACAAAATTTTTACAAAATATGTATTAAGTCGAAAAATTAAAAAAAACCTTTTTTCAATGTCAAATTTCGTTATCTAAAGAACTAGTTAGTTACGTAAAACATATTTTATAGATTAATAGATCAAGAAATAGAATTTGTGAAAAAAATGTTTCAACACGTTTTGCTTATAAAAAATGATTTAACATATTTCAATTTTAAATTAATGTTTGGAACATGATATTTTAATTAAACTTTACATATTTACCGTCAAAATAATTAAATTTTTATATTAAATATTGTGTAGTTAAGAAAAGGATCATTTTTATGAAATTTCTTTTTTTTCAGGAAAGAATTAAAAATTTTTACTAATTAAAAATGAACCAATGTATTTAGGACTTTCTTAAAATAGTTTTTGAACTTAAATATTTAAAAATTTTCAGAAAGAATAATGATTACCTTAACAATGCAATTGTACCATTAAGTAATTTTATTTAGTCATCCAATTTCCTATGTGGACTGACGTAGTTCAGTTAATATTTATTTTGTACACTTATCCTAACAATCAATTTCACTTATTTTGAGAATTGCCTTCTATTATCCAACCGCAATTCTCACAGCTATTCGTAGCTGTAATGTTTTATCAACAATGCCCAACCAATAAGTTAGGAATATCACAATAGTTATCAATTAAAATAACGGAAACACTTTTATTGTATTAAAATTTTATTAAAAACATAATCAACAAAGATAATACAATTTTCAATCACATTCTCTCTAATATTCAAGAAATGATGAAGCCTGATAAAAATACATTTATCTATCATGTCATTTTATACAAAAAATAATAAAATATATCAGAATTCTATTAAAAAATGAAAATTAAATGGACTCATCAAAATTTTTGTTGTTCTTTATGTACAATTAAATAAAAATTGTTTACATTTACGTGTGTGTATAAAAATTGAAATAATCTCAGAATTTTTATTAATGCCATGACCAATATCATTAGCCTTCTTAATTCTTAATTGAACATGACAATAGAAACATCAAATCATAATAATAATATTATCAGTATTATTATTATAAGTAATATCTCCATCGATTTGTATTAATATTGATTGGATTCATCGAAGTCTTTTGATCGGTTGAAGTATTTCGCTGAATTCTAAAAATTTAATTTTTCATCATATTTTTCATTTCTCATTTATACTTGATTTTAATTATTGAGAAATTGATCAATAATGAAAAAACAAAATTATTAATAATTTAAATAAAAATTATGTAAATCGATAAAATGTTAAATTAATAAAAATTAAAGATGACCAGTTGCAATTAAATTCACCAATGACATAAGATAAAAATTCAAGAAAGAAATACTATCTCCGTTTCTTTCACAGTGCAACTCCGTTATCAGAAAAAAAATGATCATAAAGTAAATAATATTTTTTGTAATACAAAAGAAGTTATACTGTGGAAATTATTAAATTTTAAAATCAAAAGTTACAGAATATAAATTATATTTATTTTAAAATTAAAAAATCTATTTTTGATATAAGAAATCGATAATTAGAAATATCATGGTAAGATAAGATATTTTTTGTAAAATTTGATTTGTCATGGTTTTTTATTGTTTTGTTGAAAATTTGGCGATCACAAAATTAAATGATATAATCAAATTTATTTGTTAAAATTTTAACCGCGACAACGAATGTGATTTAAAATGTGATCGCTTCTAACCTATTATTCTGTTTACAGAACCCAGTTCGATTATGAATCATCATCAAACTTTATATGGGAAGTAATACTGAAGAAATCAAAGGCAATCTCAGAAGCAAAAATTCATCCAGTGTTTTTTTCGTTTCTTGGCGCCCAATAATTCCATAATGAAATTTTCATATTCATAATGTTTCTGAAAGTTATTCCTTGATGTTGAACACCATAGCGAAGACTTTTTAAAGCTTCTTGCATTTGAGAATCAATTGGCGGAGTCCCTAAAATTTCTTTTTTAATTTTTTCGTCATTGTTTAGTGATATATTGGAATCTATAACAGATTGACAAAGTCTGATGTTGTCATTGTTAACTGCTGTTGGAACATCATTATGATACCAATTATCAAATTTGTCTTTTAACAAGATATCGCTAGTTATCTATTACTAAGAGAATTTTTACATGAGGATCCCATTTAACCAAAGAATTGCTAAAAATTAGACTATTTATCATGCATTTTGACTAGAATTATAATTAACAGACAAACGTTTAACACCTTCAAAGCATTACTTTTCCAATTACTAACAAGTCTTCTCACCTTCCATATTAGCACAACAAAGAATTATCACTTGGTTTTTAAAAGTTTTGAATCCTTTATCACTTTCATTTTAAATGTATATGTTCAGGCATTGCATTAAAATAGAGTGCTATTTCATCTGCTTTGTAAATAAATAATTTTTGGCTTATTCAATCATCGACAGCACGAAAATCAGCATTTTTTCGTCTTTAAATTTTCCATACCAATATTTTTTACAAATTCATGTGCTTTTTGTCGCATAATAGACCGTAAATCTGAGAATGATAATCCGGTTGATATTCATTTGTAAATTTTTTATTTGATAAAATTTTATTTTTAAATAAATTAATAACAAACCGAATTTTTTATTACAATGCATGACTTATTTTTAATTAATTTACATAGACAAATCGGGACCTGATATTTTTGATAACTGATTAATAAAATTAACCATGATCACATTAAGCGGATTCTATTGTACTTTCATCTTTGAGATCATGTCAAGAAAAACTGCACTTATAATTTGAATTTCGTAAAAATAATTGATTGATTAATATTTCCCAAAATTTTGCGATTGCAATAAATACGATTTTGGGTTTAATACTATGTTCAAAATGTCCCTTTAAAAATTCCCGGCAATAGAATTTCAGAAAAATAATTTTTGAATAGATTTATTGAACTTTCATTAATATAAATCCAACGTTTAACGTAATTAAACTTAATTTTATAAAGAGATACCCGTGTATAAAATATTTAATAAAAAATCAATCAGTAATTTATCAAATCTCAATGCTTGAAGATCAACGAATTTGTATTGCATTTTGTCAATAGAACTATTTATCAACACTGGAGATAATGCAATAATGTTTTCGTGATCAATGAATCTCCCAAGATGCACGGCCAACGTATTTGTAAAACCTTGCATCAACCGACCACTAATACATTGTATCTAGACTTATACATCGGAAGCACTTAAAAATTTTGCAAAATCAGTAACGTATTATTGTCACTCAAATGCTTTCTAAAAACGATTTATTATTTGAAAACGTTATTATCCTGGCGAGACATGGATGTATCATCCAGAAAAAAAACAACTAAGTGAATTGTATGAAAAATGATTGAAAACAAAGAGTTTATCAAGGTCATTCCAAAATCAAGGTAACGTGATTCTCTTGTAATTTTCATGGTCTAGTTCATTTTTCTTGTTCGTTAAATATTACACAATGAATATTAATTTATAAGTCAGGCGACGTTTGAGAGAACCAGTTTGTATAAAACGACCGGATTCGTGTATTTTGCACAATCTCATACTGAGTTCATTATCCTTAGGTACAATATTCATTTAATATTGTTCCGTGAAACTTTACATATTTTCCTCTGCTGAAGTCACTACTTTTTGTCCATAATTTTGAGTCAGTAGAACAGATTCAATAAAAATCATAACAGATCCTGGAGGCTATTGCGAAAATAGAATATAAAATTTGCTTCGATCATTAGAAACAACAACGGCATAATTTTGTTGCAGTGATTTGGAACTACATCTAAGGAGATACAATGAAATGTTGATTATTAAATATTTTGTTTTTTTGAAAATTCTCAAAACTTTTGGAACAGAAGAGTTTCTTCAATAAGTTTAATTTATTTCCAAAAATAAAATATAACAATTCAGATTATAATAACTTGTTGAAAACCAACTTTTACTTTAAAAATAATACACATAGACAACATTAAATAAATTAATAAGAATTATTATTTATATATTATTATTAGTTTTCGTTGTTATTTTTAAAAACACTATATTAACACATGATAGCAATAACGAAAACTTTTTAATGCCTGGATTTATTTTTATTAAAATCAAATAATGGAGTATCTGGACTTTGATATGAATGATTAAGTTTAAAAAGTATTCTCTAATTACTTTATTGATCAATGGGGGATTTGAAATTGCAGTTGACTTGAGCATAGTCACTGATCTGGGAGGCGGAGTTGGTGCATTTCGTTTAGGTACAGCATTTAACACTATTTCCTGTGGTGAAGGATTTTTCCGAGATACACTCTGACTATATGGAGGTGGCGATTTATTTGGATATACAGGTGGCCTTGAAGAATTATTTTCTGAACCAGAAGAATTGGGATGATGATAATGCATAACTGTTTTGTTGTTACCTCCGTGTGATGGAACAAAATTATCTATTAGAATAAAAGGCTTTTAATAAAAAGATAAAACTGCAGACATTTCAACAAATCAATAAAAATTTTAATAAAACTACAGGCAATAATCCACCCAAGAATTAAAAATTAAGTATATATAAATTGTTTTATTTAATGGTAAAAAAGAATGAAATTTTTTTATAAATAAATATTGTTAAAAAAATAGAACGAAAAACTAAAATATTTATGTAAATTATTTTTAACTTCAATATTTCATAAAAATTTAATTTCTAAAAATTAAACAAAATTTTCAGGTAAATATAAAATGGATTTTTGTTCATTATTAAAAGATTTTCCTAAAAATAATAGATGACCTAATTCAAACGATAATAATTTTATGGTACTTATTATTGTTCAACATTATTAAAAATTATTTACCTATCAAAAAAAAACAATAATGATTTCGAATATTTGTAAAATATCTTTTTCAATATTTAAGAGATTTCTTGAATATTATAAAATAATTAATTTCGCTTATTTACGAATTTTTTACCCATGTATACGGCCATTTTATACAAACTGATATTTACAAACGATGCATGAGTTACAAATAGTATTCCTTATTTAGTATTAAAAAAAATCCAGTCTATTTTCAAAAACGACTCCCTTTGATCCTAACTTGTTATCTTTTTATTTATTTATCAGTATTTTTTTATTATTGTTCTTAAGCAATTATCATTAGTTGAAAGAGAAAACATCCAGCTTCTCATAATTTATTAAAACCATTGTCAAATCACGAAATATTGGGAAAAACCAATACCAATCTCTGTTTATAATAAATTTTCTCAGTAATATATGAAAAATTCAATCAAATTTTTTTCAATTATTTTCATCTGACTCATTTGGAATGAGTAAAGCTCTGTGACACCATTTCTCCCAACTTGTCTCAAATAACATTATTACTTGATTTTCCTTTTTCATATATGATATAATCTACAGTTTAATAAATCTCAATGATTTTCTCTGGAATAAACAGACAAAAAATTATTTGAGAATCTTGTGAAAATCAAATTCAATTTCGATGATATACTGTGGAAAATATCAACTGTTGAAACTTATTATAACTTATTGTCGTTATTTTTCTTGTTTTAATTTTATAGAAATATTTTTTAAAAATATAATAAACAATTAAATAATAATTAAATATTTTTTAGATACATTAAATTTGTGTGTATTTTATAATACATATTTCTAATTAATAAAATCATGTGGTATTAATTTGATCAATGATTTCTTATAAAATACTTTGTTTTCTAAGTAAAATTTTCTAAAACATAAATTAAAGTTATCTATGAAAAAACAATAGCATTTCATGAGACATGAATGATAATGACAAAATTTCAGAGAATTTATATCTGGAAAGTAATATTTTAAAATCAATAAAATATTTGATATTCTGAAACGTAATCATTGAAAGATCAAATATATATATATATATATATATATATTATATATTATATTAAATATTATGACATGTTCATCGACAGGTGACTTGTGAGAACTTTGAAAAAAGTATCGTACACAGTAAAGACTTCAAAAATCCAACAACATATATAGCAGTGTTTTAACATCATCATCTGAATAAAATATGAAATTAAGTCTAAAAATTGTCTATTTTGTGGGAAGACAAATATTCAGACAACTGAACTTTGCCAGAAAACAAACACTATTTACATATAGAATTAAAATCCCAACACAGTCGATTATGCAAAATATATATTCATGAAATTTATTGTAACTTGTTACATTTGAAATCAAAAAACTAATGACAAACAAGAAATTGATATCCAAGATCAATTTAAAAATTAAAAATAAAAGAATTTAATGAATTATCTTATTTATTCTGTATTTCGTATAATAAAATCTAACACACGATAATAAAAATTAAAGAATAAAAGTAATTGATCACTGTTTGTTTAAAATTAATCGGAGATACCGGGATTCGAGTCCGGAATCTTTCGTATGCGCCTGGACTGCTCTGACCACTGAGCTACATCCTCCAGACTTTTCAATTTATCTCACAATCACGACAATGAATAATTATGAATAATATACAAAGAAACTGTGCAAAAGTATAAGTTAAACTTTCAGAATATTTTTTTATTGATAAAACAGATCCATAATTAATGGAAAAAATTAAAAATTCATAAATTGAAAATTTGTTAGTGAAATATTTTAAATAAGAAATTTAACAAAAAAATAAAATATTACATTATTGTGCCCTCTATAAAGAAAACATATTTCAAATGAGAATTTTATGACAGTAAGTGTTAAAATATCAATAATTAACTTAAATTTTAAAAAAACCGATTTGACATGATAGGATGATTTCAAGTTTGAAATTCTATGAAAAACGACGTATAAAAGCTGTTATAATTTCAATTGTGAAAAATATTGTTTGACTTATCTCTTAGGTCCTTTTAGAGTATTGAATTGAAGAAATTTGAAAAAATGAATATTATTTTGGCCAGACAGTGAGAAATTTTTTAACCCATGTTAACATTAAAGGAGAATAAGTTAAATAAGATTAGGATAAAAACTATAAAATAATCAATAATAATAATTTTTATAATTATAATAAACCAATTTTAAAAATGAAACCATACAAAATTAAAAATTAATGATAAATATTAGAACGCAAGCTATTCTCACAACAGAGATCATGCAAATAAATCGAAATGCTCAAAGGAAAAATTACTTAGTTTCTGATATTGAGATATTGCTCTAGCAGTTTCATATGACGGCAAATCGGGCTTCATGCATTTCTTCCGATCTATTCATTCACAATGGTAAAATCATAGTTTATTTATTATGAAAAAAGCTGCCGTCATTTCAATACTCTTAAATGTATTAGAGTTGCAAAAATGAATCTACCATACTAACCTGAATAGTAAGGAGTGTTCAAAGGGGCATCAATTGGTGGGTAATAATAACCCATCCTGTTATTTTCCATCTGCATCATATGACTTTGTTGAAGGTTAATAGTAACCCCACCCGGAACGAAATTATGTTCTCTTTTCAATTGAGTTTTTGCAGAAAGCTCTAGAAACAATATAACATGAAAAACAAAGTTAATTTAAGCAATCGAGTAAAGTGTTCTTGACATATAAGTTGGATATTTAAAAAAACTAAAGAAAAAACTCCAGTGATAACGCGTATAATTTAAAGTTGTGGATTTAAAATATTAAACTTAAGAAAATTATCATTCCGATTTTCGAGTGAAAATTAAATCTAGTCACATTAATTAATATGTAAAACGTAGAACACAAAATTAAATACAAAACCACAAAAATAATTTATATAAAAAAATATGAACAGTTTAACAAAAATGTCAAATTTTCTGAATGCGTGACCGATTTTAAACCGATAATAATTGAGATAAAAATTTTCTCATCATATTCTATTGTTTCAATTCTTTTAATATCCCATCTAAATCAACTCAATCTGATTTATTGATTTACTTTATTAATAATAAATGTGAAACAATTTGATAAGAAATTGAATTAAAAACGATCATTTAAATAATGGAAAGCATAGAAAATACAAAAATTACATACTGACCTTGTATAAAGTTCATTTTATTATTGTACATTGGAATATTAATTAAAATGTTCTTGTCATTCATGGCATTTGCGTTACGCATTCCACTTCTTTTGTCATTGTCCGGTGTCAATGGTTGCTTTCTTGGTACTTTCTTTGTAGACGAAACCAGCTCCATCATTTTGTTGATGTCCTCTTGATTTTGACAGCTGAAAATCGAATGAGGTCTATTTCTTGATTTTTCATTGTTTAATTCAGCAGAAGACTGTGAAACAGTGATGTGAGGCAAATGAGCTGTTGTTACTATTGGCTTAATTTGACAAACATTTGGTGAAATAGACGGTTTGGGTGAAGAGATCTCTTTACAAGTTTCTGCGTGTTCAGTGACTTTGGTTTCCGTAACTCCTAAAAATATTAAATTTTTGCGTGAAGTTTAAAATTTTTCAAATTGAAAAGCGAAAGCCTGAATCAATTAATGAATTATCATGAACCTGGAGATTTTGCGTTTGTAGAGACATTGACTGAACTGTATTGGGGTGGCTCCAGATTTTGTGACAGATTGTGCAAATACTCAATGTTTTTTTCAACTTGAAAGTTATCAAAGTAAACTTGGAACTTTAATGTTGACATCCACTCTTCATAGATCTTCTTAGGTGTTTTTGAATTTTCAGACATATTGATTGATTTTCTTTTACCGTGTTTCTTTTTCAATGTTCGATTCAAAGCTAAGGAAATTTTGATTTTAAAAAAATTAAATATTACTGGATTGATTAAAACCAAAGACATTTTAGATAAAAGAAATATGGACTTATGTGAATAATTGATATCATATAATAAAATTCGACTTCGAAATTTATCCTTTTCTTAAAAATCAGTAAAAAATTAATCTAACAGTTGAGTGAAAAATTAAAATAAAAAAAATTTTTCTGAGACAAAACCTGAAGAAATTTCTTTTTTTTACGCGATTTTTAATATTAAAAAATCAGTTATCAATTAAAATCAATTTTCGTGTGATGTCATTTTTATAAATATTTTAATTACATTATATAAACATAAAATTATGAAATGTATAAAGAAAAAAAACTATATAAAAATACCAAATTGATCCACAGAGTTTGAACGCCCTTTTTTGGCATAATTGTCAGAATTATTACTGCAACCTGATATGCCACTTGTGGCATCCGATTCATCTATTGAGATGGAGGATTGAGTTTTGTATTTTCTGTTTCTCACAGACGACAATATGCATTGAAGACTATACACAGTATTGCACATTCGATTGAGTTTTCGTATCTGAAAAAATGATATGAAATTCCAAAACATATATTTTGAGATCTGTTGAAAAAGATAGACTTCAAAAAACAGAATAGTCAAAAATTGAAAATTTACATAAATTATTAAAAACTATTTAGTGAAAAAAATTAATAGTCCAAATAAATTAAGCTATGGAATTTATTACAAAAATTGTTCAGACAATAAGGAATCAAAGATTTTTTCAAAAAAATCTACTTGGTTTCATTGTTTAAAATTCTTAAACATTAAATGTAAACGAAAAAACAGAATTGATTTTTTATACTCCCACAGACAGATTTTCAATAGAAAAAGTTATATATCCTGCGAAAATGAGAATTAAATTACGATTCTATAAATGAGTAAGTTAGCGTATTGTAATTATTACCCATAAAAGTTTTGGGTACAATAATGTAAATTGATATATAATAGTGATCATCAATAGCACAAAGTCAATCAATATATAATTTATTTACTTTAAATGTTTATACTGTGAACATATCAAAATATATAATATTAATAATTTATGTCTGCGGAAATAAAGTTTGAGCTCACTGAATTACACAATACATATTTCAATTGATAAGAAATAAATGATAGTGAAAATGAATTGCATTAACATATATGCGTTTATATAAAAATATGTGACTTTCTCGTTATTAAGTACCAAATATTTACAAGTATTTAAGTTCTTAGTTAATAATTAATGGTCATTATTAGTACATTAAAAATTATAATTTATTACCATTACTATTATCATTAATGGTGTTGATATTATTATTAATATTTTTTATTATTATTATTATTATTATTATTATTATTTATTGTTAAGCGTCATTAATATACTTCTAATATATAATTATTACCTCTGAGGCCATCATACGAAGTTTTTCAAAATTGATTAGACCATCTTTCGTACAGGTTTTATTCCCCAAATGTATCGCAGTCAAGTCTTTCGAATGTAAAAACAAACACGGAATTAATGGAGGTTCAGTATATTCCGGTGAAACGAGTTGACGAATTCTGTGGAAATTGAACCTCATATCTGTGATAGACTGAAGAGAAAAATAATAAAATAATAAGTGATAATTGTAATTACTTACTTTAAGTTCCTCATATAATTTCAGAAATTTGTTGGGGACTTTATCCCAACTTGCCTTTAATCTATCAACTGGAGACAAGCTCAAGCCAGTTATAATACATAAGAGAGAATTGAAATTCTTCAGCTCCTTACATATTTTTGCTACCTTTATAAACTTCTTGATCAAATCTGCTCTTTTGCTCACATTTGGCTCCATACAAATTTCGGTAGCTGGCCAGAATGATTCTGTGTTGATTATCTTTTCAAAAATTTTGTAGTTTTCACATCCATTGGAGAATCCTATATTGCGCTTGGCTTTATCTTCAGACGAGTTGTTCAATTCCTTTGACTTTTCACTATCACTTAACGAAGGTAACTCAAATACAAAATTAATGTATTCAGCCGCTTTGATATTCCGGAACATGGCATAATCAAACAAAGTTATTCTGGTTGCAATCTCAAAAGCTGACAACTAAGAATTGAATGGATAACATTAATAAAAATGCTTTTCCATATATATCTTATTATAATTTTTACCAATTTATCAAAAAAATCTTTACAGCGTTTTTTAAATACAGGACACAAATTATACTGACTTAATTTGTAAACAAAAAATGTCTGATTTGTAAGAATGGAAGAAATTGTTAATGTGCTTTAAAAAAACATTTTCATTGATCAAAAAATTTTAAAAATAAAAGGTTTTATAAATATACTTTTATCAACAAGTATCTTATTTCCTATAGTTTTGTCTAACATTTCATTTTCGAAAATAAAATCCAGATAGAGTCATCTTTTGTAATTTATCTATAGTTGTCAATTTTTAGCACTTAATTTTTGTCAAATAAAAATCATTTAGCTAATTAATTTTTGATTAAATATCATTTAGGTTTGATAACATTAATTACTATTTATCATCAGAGAAAGAGATAGATTGGACTAATAAGGATTCTAAAATAATAAATTAAAATAAATATTTTAATTATTTATAATGTAAAAGATTTAGAAATAATTAAAAATTGATTGATATAAAAAGTAGTTTAAAATAAAAAGTCAGATAACAAATTTAGAAAAAATAATTTAAAATCTTCAAAATGAATTGATTTTTTCATCGTTAACTGTTTATTATAGAAATAATAAACTGTACACAACATTAAAAAGTTTACTAAGTGATAAAGATGAAAATTAATTTTCTTCAGTTTTTGTTAAAAAAATAAACTGAGGAGAAAATCAAAATCGATTTTGTAGATAACAAAGCAAAAATCAGTAGCATGGACAATTCCTATATTTGCGATTGACTGATTTACCATTTATTTGGAGATTTATGTAAGAAGAGAATTTAACAGAAAGTTAATATCATATAATCACATTTATCTCAGTTAACAAATCCGTCTTGTCAGGAAATTTTATTGAAGAGAATTAACTCCAATAATTGGAGTGCATTAAATGATAACGAATGTCAAAATAATTGTAACAGATAATTCTAATTTCATTAATGACAATAGCAACTTTGATTTATACGAAATATATAAATAATTTTATATAATTAATAACTCAGTAATGATTTAATATAGTGATCACACTGTGATTAAGGATTATTCAATTTCTGTAATAGTAACTACAATTTATTTAAAAGTAGGATACGTATATTGCATAAGTATCTTTTTGAATAAAGATTCTTATTAATTTATTTAATATATAAATTTATAATAAATTAATGAAAATGAAATAATATTTAGAAGATTACGCTGTAAAAATACTTTTTAATAATAACAATAAAAAATTGTTAAGAAACTTATCTGAAATTTGATAAAAAATCATATTGAAGAGACATTTAAGTTTTCAAATTTAAATACAAATATAATTTATATTAAAAAAAACAAAAGCAACGAAAACACCCCTTTGTCGTAGAAAATAAACTTGGTGATTAATTTTTCAAGAAAATATTTTAATATTCTTTGTTTAATACTTTTCATCTCTATATAAATAAAAATAAAATTTAAATAAAACTAAATAATTAAAAGATTGTCAGCAAAAATTGAATATATAAGATTTTTAAACTATGCAAGCGTGTACCATTTTTGACCTATTGGAAATTTTCTTAAATGCATGATTTTATCCATGACGATTCAAGAAACCATAGACAATTATGTTATGAAATCCTGTGCAAGAATTTAATTTATTAAATCAATAACTGTCTTTTATTAAAATAAAGATACTACAAAAATTAATATAAATAAACAAAAAAAATTAATAATAATAATAATAATAATAATAATAATAATAATAATAATAATAATAATAATAATAATAATAA
>JBBMKC010129878.1:0-16050 GCA_037834085.1 Bipalium vagum
TATTATTATTATTATTATTATTATTATTATTATTATTATTATTATTATTATTATTATTATTATTATTATTTGTAAACAGTAAGAGACACTTGGCTTAAAAATTCAAATGTTATAGGCTATGGTTTTAGCTGGTGTTGGAAATTGCAAACAAATTGTAAATACAAATTTGCGAAGAAGGTTACCCGAAATACCTCAAGTTAATAAAAATACGATGCCGTTTAATCCATATGAAAAATCTATGGCTAATCAATTGCGCAATATTAGAAAATCCAACATGGATGTCTTACCAAGAAAAGAAGAATACCACAGAGAATTTATTAATAATTCGAAATATATTAACGATTCTGATAATGAATCTTATAAAGGTGAAGATATTTCACAAGACCCTTGTGATGTTGATCCGTGGCAATTCAGTCCTCCTCCAACTCCCGCCCCTGATAATAATATCTGTTATCAAAGAGATAAAATTAAAAAGGTTTCATTATTTGCATATTAGTATTATTGTTAATTGTTAATTTTGTTATTATTACAATTTTTCGTAAAAATTTGAAAATTATTTTAAAACATTTTCAAATTAGGAAAACGTTCCTTTACAAAAACCGAAAGTCGAATATTATAATTCGTTGAGAAAGCCTGAGAGACCGCCTCGTGATGTACACCGTCAGTGTTCTTTAGAAGAAGAGCACCTTAGATTAGCTGATGATTTTGAGGGTATTGATCACAATATAGGCCCAAATCAATATTGTGAAGAGTATAATCCATATGAAATTAAATATGGCTTTCCACACCACAGACCTCAAGTTCTTATTCCTAAAAGTTACTATGTTCATTCCAAAATACCCCTCAATCCAATGCCAGATTTAATATCAAACACAGACTGGCTTTTTGAAAAATGTCAGAATGTTCCAATGGTTAAAAATAGAATCTACCCAGTGAGAATTGTTAACACTTTTTAAATTTTCAATAATCTTATAATAATAAATACAAAACTAGAAACATTTTTCTATTTCAACTATTATAATCTATATTAAAATATTAACATAAGAATTATACAAAAAAATCATGTAAAAACATTTTATAATAATTTAACTTATGCAAATAATAATATTATTTATGAAGTAAAATTAATTGAATTAATGAAGCAAAATTAGGTCAAGCTGAAAATTTTTGGTTTATTTCTTTCCCTTTAAAAATTTTTTAAAAATAATATATGAAATTACTTTTCTAAATACTTGTTTTAATATTAACAATTGTAATATAAAATAAATTGCGGGAAATTTGAAAATTATGGCACAAATTTTGTGATCAACTGAAAAATGGGTAAAAGTGGAGTTTAGGAGTCCTTATTATTTCAATAAATTTTTATTATTACAATTGATTTTTTATTGATTGAATTATAATTTTAATTTAAAAAGATATATATTTAAAATTAATATGACCGGACGAAAAAAATAAAAGTTAAGAATGTGTGAAAGATTGTACAGCATCACATTCATCATTATTTGACTAATGGTCCTTTATTAAAAATCATATCTAGCCGAGGCAATGTGGCGATCAAATCTAAAAATGATGCTTTTGTGTCGATTTTGTATGAAATTATGTATGATTAAAAATTGTAAAGAAAATTATTATTTCTTACTTTTTAATTTCCAACTATTATTTAAATATTTTTATCAATAAAAAATCAATTGTAATAATAATTTAATAATATGGACCCTTACAGTCCATTTTTATCGACAAAATGTAACAATATTAACTGACTGAACTTGTCCACTTGCTTGGTAGCCATAACATCATTCGTTTCTCCTTAAAAAGATTGCAAGACGACCATGGAAATTTTTTATTTTGACAAATTATAACTTAATGGCCTTTAAAAAAATAATGTAAATTAGAAAATTAAATCTATTTAAAATTTATTATAAATGATACAACATTTTTATTCAAATAATGTATAATTAGTGTTTACTGATCTATTAAGTCAGTGTTGCATTTGATTAAGGCATTTCTCATCCGGTCAAGTCAGTGTTACAAACACTTCAGTTGGATCTTTTTTTAATGTTATACTAACCTTTACAAAAAATATTCTGACCTAATCAAATGTATAAGTGACATAACTGATTATGACACTGACTTAATAGATATACAGAATTTCCATGGTTTGACAGTTAACATTTGTTTCAATATTTAGATTTGTTCTTGCAGAAAATAAGTGATAAAAGACCTATGGAGTTTAAATCAATAGATGTTAATACCTCCTAAAGTTGTTTTTTAAGCCTCTAAATAACCATTGTAAGGTGATGTCTCAGTTTAAATTTCATTTATCACTCATAAAATTCGTGAATAGTTTAAAAATGATCGCAATTATTTTTACCAAATTTCAAACGAAATTATGTTCTGAGCACGGATGTCTTTTTTGGTAATGCAAAAAGAATTAAAATCGAATAAACTTTATTTAATTAAAAGGAGATGATTACCGTTCTCGGATTAAATTTTCGAATCTTTAAATGTTGGGTCAGTTGAATGATTGCTTTCTCAAATTAATGTCAGATGGACAAAGGAAGATTTCATTAAGTAAATGTTGATATTCTATAATCAATTTCCAAATCATTTATGTAAATTCCTTAGTTTTCCACGATGCTTAATCAATCTGTTTATGCAAATTAGGGCCAATCTCCAGTGTCTGTGATAGAAATTCTAATATTTTATATTTTTTAAATATCAGCATTGCCAATCTTATTTTAATGAAAATAAAATAAGGATTAAAATTTGTTTGGCTCCGTTTTGTTTTAACAGGCTAATTATAATTATTTTAAAGCTGAAACATTAACATAATCCTTAACAAAAGTTATAAAATTTAAAAAATTGAAGATTTTAAGATCTTAAAATTTCTAAATAGTCGGTTAGAAAATAACGGAACTAAATCCAATTTCAATCTAAAAAATTATCAATGATAAGTACCATAAATATTGATGTTTGAGTGCAAAATTGAATGTTACTCGTTTTATTTGAAGTTTGTAAACCATTATACCTATATATTAAATACGGAGGACTAAAAACTGCAAATTTTGAAAAAGAAAACTTAAACCAAATGTTCTGGTTGATTGTAACTTATTTTTTATTCTTTGTTTACTTTTATTGATCACATTTCATGTTATTCCGGTCTTTTATTATTAATTATAATAATCTTTAATTTTAAAAAAGTATTAAAATAAATAAAATGATTACCTTTTTACAAAAATGTTGAAAATAATGATTGCTACTTTAAATATTATATTTTAAAGAAAAATGGCAGTTTTAATCAGATAATATATTAGGTCGCCTCATAAGTTCTGTTGTTTTTCATTAACGTATATATTATTTTGTCACCGGATTTTTCGTGATCTTAAATAATAAATATTGATTAGCCATAAAAAATTTTAATTAACCAATAATAATAATGAAAATTCAATTGATAAAGTAATTCACGCTGTTATTACAGACTTTCTTTCATCTTTTCCCAAATTTGCCGAAACCTTTATTTCAGAAATCCATAAATTTATTCAGAAAGAGATTGGCCAACTATTTTTGAAATCATCATCCTTCTTAAAAGTAATACGAGTTATTTGGTTAAACAGCAATTGGAAAAGATAGAATTCTGCTGACACAAGATCTGGATAATAAGGATGGTATTGAAGAACCTCTCAATCGAGCTCTTGGGTGATATTTGCTTTATGCTATTTAGTGTAATTATGGCTCGTTTAATAATATCGTTTACTCATACATATGACTTTTTGGATAATTTTCCGAAGTATGAGACAACCTCAATTTCACCGAACAGAGATAATAATTTATTTGAGATGCATATCTTCTTTAATTCTGAGCGCTCCTGTGTAAACAAGAGTCAACCACTCCTTGTGATTCAAGTTTATTATTTTTAACTTTTTCAATTTTTCAGATTGTTCATTTAATTATGCGAAAATTTAAGGACTATCTAACAATCAGGGCCAAGAGGATGGTTGATCAAACTAAAAAAGACAATGTTCAGAATTCTATTATTTATAAACTACGAAAGGAAATAGACCACAAAGCAACTTCCAGTATTATTGCGGTGCATCTTGACGCATTGGCATCAGAACATTTCAGTCTTGGTTTTCCAAATTTAGAGAAGGAAGTTTTAATTTGGATACAATCCGCGTTTTAAATGTCATTCTGATGTCAAAAAGGACTTGTTTCGGAAATTAATTGAAGATGACCAACAACATAAATTGACTGAGATGTAGACTAAAGTGAGTTTGATGGAGTGACAATATCCTTGAAATTGGCAAGACTAGCAAATATTATCAATTATCTTAACAATTGACTGATTTCCAAAGATTTGTGCTTTGACAATCTGCGCATCACTACTTTCCGAATATCAGAAAGTTTCATTGAATCGAATTTTTATTGGAAACGAGAAATGGGTTGTATTTGATAATCCTAAGCACAAAAAAAAATAAGTTTTTTTGTGGTCAAGCTTGAGTATCACCAATAAAGTCAAATTTTAGAGGAAACTACATTTGTGGATTTGATGAAATGATACAAGCTGGATAAACTTTTATTGCGATCTAGGTTGTGATCAATGAAAAATTCACCAAGAAATTTCAGAAGAGATCAACTTGCAAATTGATAATTTTAAGCTATATGTTTTCAAGGGAAAAATTAAGAAGCTTAAACGGGAAATTATTGATCACCCACCGCTCAGTCCTGATGCTGCAACTTCTGATTATTATCTTTTCAAAGCGATGCAATACTACTTAGCTAGCAAAAGACTAAGCTTCTTTAAAAATACTAAAATACTCCTAATTTACTTTTTCAACAGTAACATGATTTCATAAATCAGGACTAGTAAATATCGTTTGTAATTGGAGAATTGTCACTGAAGGTCATGGAGCCTATTTTAATAAGTAAAATATTTTCTTTATCTCAATTTTTTAACTTTAGTGTTTGTAAAAATACCGTCAGAACTTATGAAACGACCCAATATATCTTCTAAAGTGATTATTGAAGGCAAATGGAACCCATTCCCTAAGATTATTTTAAATATATATTTAATTGATAACAAAATTAAATTACTTTTAACAGCAATTTCATTTTCAATGAACTTTTAAGACTTATAATAAACATAAAAACATTGATAACAAAAATGCCGGTTACAAATCTTCTATAGAAACACATGTCAGATACTTACGAAGTTTAATACTAAATATTCATTTTTCTTTAAATATAATTGTAATTTTAATAAAATTAATTGAGTGGATTAAAATTGTCTTGCCTAATGTATGAAGAAAACAGATATTTTGATGAAAGCTACGTTTGGGGTCAATGGGTTTCCAATTTATTTGTTGTAATTAAAACAATTATCAGATCTGTGAATGAAGAAAGTTAATTGTCCCACTGTCTTAGCATTGATCATTATAAATATAAGGCAATTTCCTTTTAACCAGAAATAAGCTCACATAAATATTTTTCCATTTATTAAGGAAATTAATTCATTGAAATAGATAATAATAATTATTATTACTATTGTCATCGTTCTTTTATGCTTTCTATATAGTAAAATTAAGCTTGAAATCTACGGATTTTTATTTATTTCTAACCAAGATCGTGTTTACTGAAACAAATTATATTAACAAAATTGTCAAATCTCTATTTTAAAATTTATTCATTTAATTTAATGACAAGGGATTATTGTAAAATATAATTATTTATTTATTGATTTAATTCTAATAGTAACGGTGAACCATTTATTGATTTCAAATAATTATTTTAATAAAATTAAATTTTACATTATTTTATGTTTAACGTTAATTTATTTATTATTAAATTAACCTTGACCTGATATACTGATATATATATATATCAATCTATCAACTGTGAAATTTACAAAATGAAAAAATAAGTTTACTGATGAATTACAAATACAAGAAATTAGGTTATTCATTTAAGTATGCACTCATATTGTTTATACACTTTTTCCATTAAAGCAGCAGTTTGTTCAGGTCAGTCTTATAAAACCCTGATGAACTATAATCAATAAATTCCTGGAAAACCAGTTTACGACATCTAGAAATTTAATTGTTTTCCTAATAAAAAGTCTAAAGTGGGGAACAAATGGTAATCAGTAGGGAATATGTCTGGTAAGTATATAAGGTAATACGGGAAGTTACAATTTCAGTAGCTTTTCAAATATCACTTAAGTAATCACTTGTATTGCTTTATCATGCAATAAGATAAGAATTGATCTATTGACCAAACTGGGTCCGGTTTCATGAATTCATAATAAATCAGTTCTACGATAGTCTTGAAACCTAATAAATAATAAAAAAGAAAATTTATTTCGGAAAAACTTCTGGCTTAAATCATTTTATCATAAAATTTTGACAAATATACTTTTTTAACAAGATTTCAATTTTTTTCTTTTATCCTTTTTTAAAAACAAGGTTTTTAAAATTTATTTTACAACCCTTTAATGAAAGTTGATTATTAATATATACTTATCAAATGTTATGTTAAATAGAGACACTTCAAGTACCATCAGCAGATGACTGAGAATGCATTTTCAAGAAGAGCAAGAATGGATGCAAATTCACCTCCTCCTGAGCCAGCTCCCAGACAAGAACTTTCAGGTCATTTTAGAAATAATAATATTGACGACAGAAACAATGATGATTTTCATCATATTTCACAAAACGATATTAACAAGTCTTTCACAAATATACGCACTCACTGTCAAAAATATACTAATATGGGTTCTCAAACCAATTTAGAAATGACTGAACGTCCAAAACGCAAGTAATTGTAAAATGTCAATTATTATATATAAAAATTGTTTATTAATTAGACAAACAAATATACCCACCCATTTATTATCGAAATCAATAAATCCAGTATTCAGCCCTCCGATTCGACCTCCGTATTACGAACATTTGGGTGGTTATGGTTTGCATGAATTAAAAGATTCCAACGTATGGAGCATTCGTGATGATAACATGTCTCCATTAATGCAACGTAGACATCATTCTCCGCCACTGAATCAACCGTTTAAAAACAATGCAAATAATAGAAATATTATGCATTACAACGTGAACCACGTTCCAACTGAACTACCTTTATCTAAGCCTCAAAATGTAATTAGAGATAAAAAGTCACCAGATAATGCTACATATTTTCTTTCAGTTGTTTGAATTATCTTAGAGTTATCTTCTTATGATTTGTCTCAATGTTATCTTAATTAATTAAAGACCTCATTAAACTAGATTACTTTTACAATATTTTTTCTGGCTGGCCAGTTTGTACATTTTATATTTAGACCGAGACAAACTATGCAGACGAATTAATGCTTTAGGTGGTTTTATCACACTGGTTGTGTTATGATGTATTTATGACAGGATCATTAAATCGAGTTCAAAGTCTGTAATTTTAGCACAATTTTCCTTGAATTATTTAATAATAAATTTGCTTGATTGTCTTTGATAACAATCTCCTCATTATTATGATTTATTGAAATCATAATTTTATTTTTGATCCGCTTCTTCCATTCAGCGTTTTAAGGGTGACTTGAACTGGTCAATTTCAAGAATTCCTAAAATGTAAAATTAAGATATGC
The DNA here is from genome assembly GCA_037834085.1 of Bipalium vagum. Lineage (NCBI taxonomy): Eukaryota > Metazoa > Platyhelminthes > Tricladida > Geoplanidae > Bipalium > Bipalium vagum. Next base: position 7,625 of record JBBMKC010129878.1, read on the forward strand.
TGCACCACTAACATTCGGTCATTCAAAAAGGATTATGGAATAATTTTTTTCGATATTATTTATAACTTTTGTTCATTGAAACAGACACTTATCCAAAAAAATCATGATTTCTTATATTTCCGATTTTAAAATACTTGTGGAACAGCAAAAATATTTCATTTGACTACCTTCGTATTTTGGCAATGTATATAAATCAACAAAGAAAAATGTTTTAGTATGTGTCAATCAATGATATAAAATGAATTTTTCTATCGGACTGGTCAACTTGTGACCATCTGTTAGTTCTTCAATGCATTGGCAACAAAATTCAGGTTTCTTTGAGATGAAAGAAATAGTTCAATCACCATTTTATATAAATTATAAAGTTATTGTAAGTAAATCAATCTTTTATTAGATCCCAAATGCTTGATTGGTTTTGTTAAGTCTTCTTTGGCTTGTGTTTGCTCTTCTTTCCTTGCATTATTGTTGAACGTGGCTGTTAAGTTTGAAGTCTCCACATATCCACTACTGCTGATAATGATGAAATTTAATTTATTGTTTGAATTTTAACTGGATATGACAACATTTTAACTGAAACGATTAAGTTACAAAATATTTTGTTATCTATTTTTTAATTATTTTTTCGTAGAAAAGATTGAGAATAAGTCTCATAATTTTCGTGATAAGATTAAATGACACATTTAATTATTAAAAATTATAATTATTAATTTATCATCCAATAATAAATATTATACATATATAGACACAACTGAAACAAAGAAAAACTTTTTCATTTTCCAGAACTTAATCTTTTAATTTTTTGTATTTACTATAATATTGATATCTTATAGACCGAATAATCAATTTGATAAGCTAGACACAAGAGGGTCTCTTCAAAAGACTCCAAACGAAATTGATTATCTGAAAGCCAAGATCAAGAATTTTAATTGAGATCCTTAAGATTAGTTTTCAAATTATTAATTATTCTTCCTAAAACTTAAAATCGTATAATGAGATGTTTTCATCTTTCTTTTCTATCATTGTTACTTAAAATTTTGACTTATTCAATGTATTAGTTCAAATATTAGATAATAGTGATAATACACTATGTTTCATGCAATTTAATCCACGTTTCATATAATTTAATCAACAGATGCAACCGTTAGATCAAACAATTATTCGACATGTACTGCAATGAACAAAAGATACATTTCGAAACTGTTAAATCAGTATGCAATTTGGAAAAATATTCTAATTTAATAATGAAACTAGTTAATATACAAAATAATTTAGGACTATAATAATATATATAATGGATAATGCCTCTATACACAAATGTGAGGAAACTAAAATAAAATAATCCGAAAAAATGAGCACCAACTTGTTTATTTGCCATCTTATAGCCCACAATTAAATCCTACAGAAGATGTATTTCCAAAATAGAAAAATACAATAAATCGAAAAATTGCTGAACAGCAGAACTCCAAGAAACAATTGCAATTGCCAACATGGAAATAACGCCATCAAATTGTGCTTCATATTTTGATCATATGGCTCAATTTTTATGCAAAGCAGCAAATAATGAAGAGTTTTCATGAATAAATGCTTACATTTTGTATTTTTATTTGAGTTTAATATTTTATTTAGAGTATTTTAAATTTAAATTCTTTTATAAATTATAAATTTTTATTTGACTTTAATAATATGAAACGTGGATTAAGGTTATGTGAAACATGAATTACGTTGTATGAAACGTAGATTCAATTACATGAAAAATACTGTAATAATAATTAAAGGCACAATTATCAAATTAACATCGACTTAATATCTTTCAATTTTGTCAATATTTCTGTCACTAATGATAATATATGAAAAACAAGTTCCAAACCCCTATGGCATAATTTATTCTTCAAAACATTTCATATATATTACGAATCATGCTAAACCTCCTACACATTCAACATATTAACGTGCAAACCACATTACCACCATATGATTTCGTCAAATGATCTGACAATATCTTTGTGAAAATTTAATCATAGTATTTGTATCATATATATTAACATTTCAAACAATTCATTGTTTTTTCTTAATAAAAAATAAATAATAATTGCTGATTGTCTCAGCATCACAAATCAGGATTGTTTCAATCGTTTGATATGATTAAAAGTATATTATGCAATCAAGGAGTGCAATCAAGCGCGAATTTGTAGACATATTCCATCACTGAACATGTCCAAAAATGTAAATTGATAATCCATGAATAAACTAATCATACGAAAATAGATACGGTACAATCGTGCACCTTGTTCTTATCATAGAAAGACATAGATCATTGAGTAAAATAACATAATGGTTACAATAAAAAATGATTAAGGAAAGATCAGGTATTAAAAAGAAATAAAAGATAATAGATCTCTTCGACATTATGAAATATTGGTTCCACAAGACTGAAGTAAAGAAGTGTTCAAAAGAGTCTGTGGTGCCCCCAAATGGTTGGCATTGGCGGAAATGGTAATTGGTATTATTGTCGGAATGTTTGACATTGAAACGTTACCATTGTTGTTGGAACCGGGAGCCAGTTGATTGGAATATAAGTAATTATTGTCCAATCCGTAATTAGGTACAATCGGATTAATAGAATAATCTGACATTTGATTATTGATCGCCATTGGTATCATGGAAATAGATGAAGGACCATAAGCAGATATCGACTGGTTAAGCATAGTTGGATTTAAATTTGTGGACATCTGAGGAGCTGGCTGAGTGATTATGGGAAAAGTGTGAGGCATGTGAGAGTAGTAACCACCCATGGTATAAGTCATTGGTTGGTTTGGTGTTAATTGGATTGTGGAATTTTGGAATGTCTGGAACTGTTGTAATGGATTGACAATGTAAACCGATTGGCAATTTTGGTCAATATTAGGTAACAAGTTGGAATTCATCATAGGTGTAATTGGTAAGTTTTGCTGACTTATTTGATCATTCTCGATTGAAGTATCTGAAAACAAGTTTAAGAGACTAGTTAGAAAATAATAATTGTTAATTGAAAATTTATCGGTGATACCGGGACCTTTCACGTGGTAATTGAAACAACCCAAAATCAACAAGGAACCTCCTTCAGTGTGCCCATTCGAAAAAGATATCTCTTTCTTCCGCAAATCATGCCAATAATATGCGTAACCGTCAGGTCCATCCACATTAAACTTTTTCTCGTCGCTCCAGATTACTTTTCCCATTCGGTGACCCACGACAGTTTCTCTTTAGCCCAGCAAACACGATTGATTTTATGTTGTGGTTTCAAAGGAAGTTTTACCAACATCTTATACCGGATCGTCCCAGATTTATTTAAAATCTTTCTAATACTCTCTACGGACCAACTTAGGTTGAATAGTGTTTTTATTTTCGCACAGAATATGCTTTGGTTGCTGTGGAAATCTTTGCCTTAGGATCCCGTGTCTTCTTTTCTTTATTTTTATTCTTCAAAAAGTATCTTATACTACTCTCATTCTTCCCTAACTTAGTGCCGATCCATCTGTTCGATTTTCCTGCGTCGTGGTAGACATAGATAATTCCCTTCTCGGTGTTGGTTAATCTTGCAGTTTTAGTCATCTTACTAAATAATTTTTTAATAAAATCTTATTATTCGATAGACAGAAGTACTTACATTTAATATTTAATCTATAAACAGTTAATTTATATAATTATATTTAAATAACTTCACTTTTAAATTAGTGCGGCAATAATTATTTGGAATTAATTATCTGATATATTATAACAAATCAGTTTTACGTTAAGTGAATACCGGGTGCGTCGTATAATCGCGGAAATAAATGCACAAATATAAAAATTAAATTTATGAAGTAAAATTTTATTGAGAATTAAATATGAACATATATTTAATACATTATACATACATAAAACAATTATTCAAAAAGACCTCCAGCAGCATCAATTACGGCCTGAATCTGGAGCAAGTCTTGAGAATGTACTCCTGAGATAGATTTTTCCATGCCTTCGTTACTGCTTTCTTTAGAGACTTCAAATTAGGGTGCTGTACTTTGGAGGCCTCTGTCTTAACAGAAGCCCATTGAGAAATCCAGAGGATTGAGATCAGGTGAGGTAGGGTGCCATATTGATTTATTCCAGAATTTCATATTTTCTTTGAGCCACGTTTGGGTTGCCTTTGAGGTATGACATGGAGCTCCATCTTGAGTAAAAATAGTTGGCTCGAACCCATGGGAGAACATTTACTTGTAAAATCTTCAGATAACCTTCAGTATTTAATTTAAAACCTTTGTCAAACAATACTGGAGGCATTTTTTCACCATCTGATGACACCAGTCCAAAAACCATCATATGGCTGGGATTTTTTGACCTGACAATGCTTTTAATGTGATCTGGAACATCCCTCACAGGTATATCTGTGACGTACCTATCATTTCTACTGTTTTGAACTTTGTCAACAGTGAAATATTTCTCATCAGAATAGAGCAAGATTTCCCCTTTCTTATTTTTCACCATTGACCTGATTTTCTTACATTTCTCTAATATGGACACTTTGAGTGAATTAGTTAGCAACTGGCAGGTCTTCTTTAAAAATTCTTCTTATTGTAGGCTCTGAAATACTCATTTCATTGGACATTTTGCGCATTGACCTCACAGGATTAAAATTTATCCTGTTTTTGACTTTTTCAATCAATTTTTTTTCGTGCTTTTCTGGGCTTCAAGGCGCTGTCATAGTTTGCCAGGTTTGATTTAATTTTATAGATAATTGTTTTTGAGACTTTTAATATATCCATAATCTCATTTACAGATTTTTGGGCTTGAAGGAAAACAACTAACGCTTGCCTTTTGTCGTTTATGTTCATCTAAAATATGAAATCTATAAGAAATTTTTTAATCAATTATGTATCAAATTCCAATCAACACAAAAATATCAACAAATAGGGAGAGCTGTTTTTTTTTTATTAGGTTGACTGATTCAAAATAGTCCGCGATTATATGACGCAACCGGTAGTTGATTAGTTAGCCAAAAGTTATTTTAAAATCTTACAAATATTTCATGCATAATACAATAATCAAAAAAATTTATTTCAATTGAAATTAGTTAAGATTTATTATATTTTCAAGGTGCGGCAATAATTATTTGGAGCACTGTATTATAAGCAAATAAGTTTGCTATTAAAATTATTTTATAATCAATTTAATATTAATTAATAATATTAAAAATAAATAATAATTTCCGAAAATTAATTATTTAATTAAATAAAATATTAAATTATGATAATATAATTTATTTCACATATTTACCTTCATTTAACATAGTGATATTGCTTTGGGGCGCAGTATAATTGATATTGGATTTGATTTCTTGACTTGAACTTCCCACTGTTGAATTTGACACGAAATTGAAATTTGGAAACATTATCTACCAAAGAACTCAATTTATGTTAAAATAAAATTATTATTTGATAAAACATATGAAAGTCACATCATTACATAAAGTTAATTTCTATTTATATTGTATTTTTAAAGCTTTCAGAAAATCTTTTATAAAATTGTATGCATTTTGTCTAACTAATCCAAAAATCCGAATTTACTGTTTCCTTCAAAACTTTATCAAGAACTGTTTCATGTCTACCTATTAGCTCATTTTCAAGGCTTGATTTTCCAGATCTGAATTTTGAGAATCAGTTTTGAATAGTCCAAATAGAAATTGCATCATCTCCATATACTTTTTAAAGATTCGTACTTGCTGTCACGACATTATTTCAAAGAAGGAACTCGTAATAAATTATAATCCTCATTTCATAATTATCCATTTTTTCATCAAAATTTAAACATGGCGGGCTACAATTCGAATTCTGCAATCTATAATGTTATTAAAACAAATATCACGCATTACCTTGTTAATATGTTATTTATTTTATGAAGGATATCACTTACTTTAAAAACAGTCTTCAAAAAGACAATAAGGAAAGGACATTTTATATGCACCAATCTAATAAAAATAACACAGCTTGCATGACAAGCAAAATTTTTAATGAAAGGATAATGAAATGGAATAAAGACTTTTATTTCATTAATATTAAGATATGTGAAATTTATTCGTCTTTAACATGAAATTCGAAATTTTCTTTTTATCGCAAAACTGTACATGTATTACCCAACCATTAGACAAAAAGAATAAGAAGTTTTAAATCATGATATTTTCACGGGCTCATATCAAATGTTGTTTCTTAATTAAAACCAGAAATATATGTTTATAATATTGTCAAAAGTTTCACAATCCGAGATGGTTTTATTTATTGCACCTGGACTTGGGAAGAAGTATCAGAACAAATTATTGTAAATTAATGGAAAGATACTGGATATGATTTTGGAAAAAACAAAGAAACGAACCATTTCCAGAGTTCAGTGAAAGTAATGAATATCTAGAAGATGAAATAAATCAACTTGGTTTAGATGATAAAGCTTCACTTTAAAGAATTAGTAGATGATTTAAAAACTGTAAATGAACTCGTTTTGGAATTAGCAAAAACTTAAACCTTTAATAATAAACCCACAAAAATTGAGAATATTGAACTAAGTAAATTCCCAATGTATTGCAAAAACAGAGTATTCTACTGAGGATATAATAATTGAAGACTTGAAGTGTGATAACTCAAGAGTTACATTTGATATTGCCCATGACAGGTCTTTAAAATTTAAAGAATTCATGTAGGCAAGCACTGAAGCGTCTACCAGATATTTTCGCGTTTTGAAAGAATTTTAAAAATTCTTGATATCCAAAAGAAAAAAAGAAGAAAGTTACAGACCATTTTAATGTTATGAATAAATAAAGGTTTAATATATTTATTTTTTGAACATTTTTTAACCAAATTTTACTCTTCCTGTCTATTTTTACTTTTGTCAAAATGATGTCTCCTAAAAAACAAAAAATAAGTGGCTTTTGTGAAGCGGTACATGAAAATAGTTATTTTGTCTGGAAGATTTATGAAAATAAACCTCTGATTTCAATGTGATGGTATCAATGTAAACGGGGTTACTTAAGATTCTGTTCTTTTTCACAATATCCTCTATTTGCTATAAAAAAATTGATTATTATGAATTTCAATGAATGTTTTAGACATTTTCCGAGTTTCTTCTGTAGCATTAATATTTTGTGCCTTCTTTTAAGCTTCAGATATACTGTTCTAACGGTAAGGGGATAAATGTCAACTTATTATCCTTAATATTAATCCAAAATTTTTCTTATTTATCTGAGAGCAGTTTACCAAAGATATATGATATTAATGAAATAATACTGTGGAATTAATTTTCACAAAATAAGAAAATTTTCTTTGTCAATGAAACAATCTTTTCTTTCTTAATTTTACTCTCCAACCTCGGCAAGCTTTATTATTATTATTAGTTGAAAATTAATACGAGACCTTTCACATGCGCATGGACTGCTCTGATCACTGAGTTACATCTCCCGACTAATTTTCGATTTATCTCACAATTATTATTTAAACTGATATCTTGGAACTTTACTTAATCTAGAAGGATAAAGGCAAATTAGTTGTACAACTAAAAGATTACCTCAAAAGTAAAAAATTACTTTTTCTAGAATTCATAAACTTCAACCAAATTATAATTAATGATTTTCTTAATTCATATTTTATACAACATCACTGTTTGGAAAAACATTCATTTATTATATATATGGGACCGGATATTTTGCCCAAATTATAGAGGGTTCATGAAATCAAAAGTCAATATTTATTTTTTATTAACAAGATTTTTCTAATGCCCGAATTAACGTGTTTCACTGTATACTATGTTTAATAATTATAGTTTATTATTATTTTAGGACTTCAGAAAGATGATTTTTAAAAATTGATAAAACGATTTTTTTTAATTAATACGCTTTGGTGTTCATTGCCTAAGTGAATATTAAACCTCTTATTTTTAAAAAAAAGTTAAAATTAAAAATATAATAAGGCTAGACAAATCTTTCATACTTGGGTTGGGACATATTGATATTTAATACCATTCACCAGCCATTCGTGCTTATTTACTTGATTGGAATTAATCCAGTTTTCTGAATTGTGAACTTCCTCAGAAATCTAATTATTACTTTAATTTAAGATTTAATTACTTATATTTTTAATTTAAGAAAATTGCAATAATAGTTAAGAAAATGATAAAAAAAATAATGTCTTAAATCAAATTTTAAAAAAACTAATTATTTTGAAATATTTCATATTATATAAATTCATTTCTTCGAGTATTTTAAATTAATATTTTGTGATTATTTCCGAGTAGACTTTCTGGTTGTCCGAAACATTTCCGAAAGATTTCAAGTCATCTACTCAGTTCATACACTGGACGTCCTAAAAGTGTTTCAACACCGGAAATTATTACAGGAATTAAAGAAATGGTACATAAAGATGCAAGTG
>JBBMKC010129986.1:0-16050 GCA_037834085.1 Bipalium vagum
AATCTGTCTTAGTTTTCATTTTTATTAAAAGATATTTAAAAAATAAAATAGTCAGTTACTTATGAAACACCCTGTATTAAGAAAATATTAAGTCACCAGGTGATATTTTAATCCAATATGAACTTTGGGCTCATTAATTATCGATTTTTTGCCTGCAAAACAGGTGATTTGACATGGCTGTATTATAGCTAAATTTGTCAAATGAAGAATAATTTGTCGATTTCTTATGTACTCTCATTACGGAAATCAATGTATATATAGTAGTTATATATTGTACAATGTTATATAGCATTCGTCATAATTATTCTTAATTCTTAAAAGCCTACATAAAAACCTACATGCTCTTTTTAATGGAAGAACACATAATTATTTTCCTTGCAGTGATTTTTAAGAGTCCGAACAACACTTAAATAATTAACCACCTTTAATTACTCAAACAGGGATCATTGCTTATTTTCAGTGCTGTACGAATAAATCAGCTTTTCTTCACCAGTGACGATGTTGAAAATTAAATTTGAACTATCTTCAGTCCATTTTTGGAGCATATTTATATTCCTATTTTAAATTCTAAAAACTTTGGTACTATTAATTTTTTATTTATTCAATGGTATTATCAAAACATTTTCATTGTGTTTCTTTTTAAGCAGACTCCCCCCATTCGGTGTGGGGGATCCTTAACAGAAATCATCGATTTATCAATTTTAAAAGCAGTATACACCTCAAATTAATTAGTAACTAACAGTGGTAAGAAAGACTCTGTCCGTAAACTGTCAACTTGAATAAAACTGGAAGATCATCATCCTTTGCTCACCTGTAGTTTAAATAACCTTTTGTACCTGAGTTTGGAACACTGTTGTCATTGTGATAATTAAATCTAATTTTTTAAAAGTGCAGCCTTATTCTTTTTATTTATTCTTTATCATAAGTGATAAATAACAGCAAGAACTACCTTAGTCAATCTTCATTTTTTACCAAAAAAAATTTTCTTATAAAAGTAAGGTATAATTTTTGTTTTCTAAATCGGAAGAGACGAAGACATTTTTAAAAAGTTGTTAAAAGTTAAAATCTTTCATAGAAAACAATAATATATATCAGGCATAAACAAGGCTCAAGGTCTCATCTCAAATGTATCCACGGAATTAGAGGGTCCACGTCGGCAACCCAAATACCACTGCCGACTTGCCAGTCAGATTTTTCAGCTTGATTCTGTCAATGGTGTATTCACTCAGTACGTACGTCGGCATAGGAGCAGTGGGAAAATATGTTTCAGATTTCGATAAATGATTCCTTTCTTTTTTCAACCAGCTGGATATTATCTTTACACTGAAGTTGTCTATCTCTCCATCAGTGACATCCCACAAAAACCCCATGACAGACGGACAGCCAAAAGTCAAATAATACATTATCATTCCAAAGGTTTCCGATCTGCCTTCCAATATCAATCTGGCCGACTGACTGGCCAACAAGAACACGGTCGATTCAGAGGTCGTCATCCTGAGGTTTTTCTGAATGAAATATTTGTAACCTGCACCAACTCCTCGATATCTACACAGAAATTGATCAGGTTCACAATGATTATAGAATAAATAAGATTACATTATCAAATCCTTTTCACCAAGAACCCTTTTGGAATTTAATGAATTTACTGAACCCCCACTCAAATCTTCCCAATTCATAGCACTTTGAAAAGTTGATATGACCTCGCTATCTTTGAGTCTTTCTGAATGCTCTGGAGTCAGTAGATAAGAGGCTACGAATGGATCGACCTCGAAGTTCTTTCTCGAAACAAATGGTTCTGGACTTGACATCTTTCTGTAACGAATCTGATGCAGATGACCAATGAGACTGGAAACATTTGCCATTCTGGTCATGCAATTTGGTCGGTTTAGGTCTCGAATCAGTAGACACTCCAGGGGCAATCGGCACAGATTCTACAATGAAAATTATGACATCATAAAGTGACACCTTTGATAAGTCTCCCTACTCGGTCTGCTATGAGAATTTTCGGTTCACAAACCAGAAAGTTCTGTTCATCCATCATCCATTTCAAATCTTCATCTTTGAACCAGTCTGCGCGAATTTGGTTCAACAACGATTCCAACGTCTTGTCCAAATAATTTCGTTGATGCCACCAATGTTCTGGGTCGTTCTCATTCAAATCTTTCACGGAATCAGACTTCAATCTTTCCAATTTCTCCATCAGTTGCAACCCCTGACAAGAATTTCATCACCACCATAAACATTAACATTTCTTTACCGTCTTTCTGAAACCATGAAGAACTCGAGTTTCAATGGTCAGCTTTGATTTGCCTTCAACAGTTATCTTCTGAAATTTGGTAACAAGTAGAGCTGCACAGTTCCGAGCTCCAAAACAACCTCCATCAGAGTTGTCCAGCAAACTCGATCTGATGGAGCTGATCTTGATTTCGTCAATCATCGAAAACTGCAAAACGGTCCAGTTCAATGGCAACAACTCTTCAAGTCCACGCCGCATTTCTTTTTCACTTCTCATGGCAACTTTCATTCTGTCTTCCGTGCCCAGCCATCTCTCGTTCAAAGTTGACCTTCAAATACGAACATCATCAATCAAACCATGACCCAGACCCACAATCAATGTTACTTCATTGAACATTCCAGTGCATATAATTGTCTGAAACCGATACCTACGGCCATGGAAAAATAATAGGCAGCCTTTTCCGGATCATTTGATAAATAATGCAAAGCCAACCTCTGATATACCGGTCGATGAATGACAGGCACATTGAGGTACTTGAATCTCTCAACATGATCTTCTAAGAACTGGATCAATGATGGAGAATTGGATGATCCAAATTCCTCGACGATCGATTTCTCTGAAGTCCATAAAATATAAATATACTGATATGAAACAAGAATTATTATTATTATTATTATTATTATTATTATCATTATATAGTGTATATATTACTACCACTATTACTATAATTATTATTATTTTACCATTTCTGTCAGTTTTCAGCCCAGGAATTGTGGGATTTTCGTATTTTATATATCGGACTTTTTCCGGTAGATAAATTGTGTGGAAAGTTTCGATATCCTTTAAATTAACCTCAGAACATTCTTTCGCCTAAAAGGAAATTTCAAACAATTTTGAGGAATACCTTAACAATAAACCTTTATTGCCCTTATCTTATCTTTTCTTTGGTATACGACTGGAGTATAAGGCAAAGGTGCTCTTTGCTTTACTTTGGCAGGGGCAATACATACTCTTGTAACTGGAGCGTCGTTCGGCGAGTTTTCTGGTGTTATGAAACTCAAGTTGGTCAGGTTCAGAACTAATTTGATCTCATCCATCTGTAATGCAAATTAATTTAGATCTTTTTCTCCAAGACTAACGTTTGGCTCATCAAAAATGGTCTCCCATTCTTTCTGTTCCTGGAAACAGGTCTCTTTCTTCTCAATTTCCCAAATATATGACTTCACCACCTTGAAAATCTCCTGAAGACCCTTTCGAAAGTTTGAATGTGACAAAAAACATTGTTCAAACACCAGCTCCTTTTCTCCCGTATTAAAAGACTTGATATGAACTGTATTTGAACTGATGACCGTATTGCACTTCCTCACAGGGGTCGTAAAGATAACATTATCGACGGCATTGATGCCACAATAATACTCAGTGTCATCCATACGAAGACCTGGTTCATCAAAGCTGGCACAGTCGTTTGACTGAACGTTGTTTTTAATCTGATAAAGCTGGGCATCTCTGATCGTCAAGTCGGCGATTCGAAGATAAATGAAATCGTTATGCATCATTAACCTCACAGCCTTTTCCGTTCTGGATATTTAATTGATTAATATTGTTCATGAAAGCGTGACGTGTAACACAGTATCACTTAATGGGGATTTTTCAATCACACCATATAGGATTATGTCATAAAATAACCTCCTTACTTGCAAGGAACGGAATATTTCCTGGAATAGAAGAACAATTCGTTTTGAAAGGTCTTCGATTCCTGATCTATTCCCATCAAGGTGTAGAGCTCGGAGAAAATTTCCAATCCCACCAACAGAGAGTTGATGTTCATCCACAAATTCATCACATTTTCACCTGAAATCGAAGTCAAATTCAAAAAACGAAAAGAAATCTTCCAAACATTGTTGACTCTGGATTTTCTCTTTCGCTAATTTTTCTTCCAAAAATTCGATGGACCTCAAGGAAACCTTTCTCATGATGGTAGCGTTTTCCAGGAAGTTGAAGCTGAAATTCGGAATGTTACCGAAATTGAAGATCTTCATGTTCAAGATATGTGAATAGTGAGCCAGAGTATTCCTTGCGTTGAAGGCGTCAACGGTACATTTACCAAAGTACCCTTTGTAGTTGTTCTTCAACTGATTGAGCTCGTCGAACAAAACAGGAAACTATATCAACATAATGGTCAGTTCTGGTAGGAGACGAAATCACCAAAATACCTCAGGATGACAGCTCTTGAAAATAACTTTGGCGAGTTTCACCATCATCGTTTTGCTGTTCTTTACTTCATTGATATTCTTGGACGGTAAGAAACCTTTACATTTGTTCACTGATTCATCAGGAATGACTTGTTTGGAATCATGCACAAAATAGAACAATGTTTCCAGAGCCAATGCATAGTTGTACTCTTCAACATTACCGGCAATGTGACACAAGACTCTGTAGTACCTTATCGTTTCCAGTTCTTGGGCAAACTAGAAGAATTTTTATATAAAGAAGAAAACTCTCTTATCTTACTTTCCCGTGAAGATTGTAAAGAACCATCATTATTCTCACTGATCCCAGACTTTCTTTTATTGTTTCCTTTAAAATATCTCTCTTTTGAGATTTGATGATGGAGAACTCTCTGTTGATGTATTCAAAGGCTTTTTCCACGGAATGATTCGTGCAGAGACTTTCGATTTCATTACTCTTGTCCTTGTTCTTCATATGATCTTCATATAACTCTGACTAAAGAATACCACAGGTTCGGTAACGTTTAAAACAATGAACAAGTTCACTTACATTGGTTTGTAAAGCAACGAAAAACGATCTAATATTATAGGCGAGATTTGTCATATTAAAGTTTTTTCAGTATATAATTATATAAGATTGTATAAAATAATGGTTTTTTTAAAAAAAAATTAAACAAATTTATACGGAATTTTCTTATAAATTAATTTTTAAAAATATTTTTCCTTTCAAACGTAAAAAATTCTGAAATTAAAATATTCATTAAAAATGTTGACTGTATTTTTAATATCGTTTGTTTTAATATTTTAATATATTGCTTCAGGTTTAAAATATTAAATTTATGTATAGAATAAATCTTTTTTTTTTACTATAAATTTTAAAAACAAAGTGTTTATATAAATATTTATATTAATTTATATATTTATTATTTAAATCAGAACTTTGTTAAGCGGTATTTAAAAATCAGAAATTAAATAAAAAGATATTGTTCATTCGGATTTCCATTTGTTCCGCTCGATGTAATCCGAGCTTTTTGTGAAGCGGTTCAGTTCCGATGTAGACTTTCAAAAATTCATTGATAGGTAGATTTCTTCAAAGGAACCACAATTTTTTGGTGAAATCCATTCGTTGCCAAAAAGATGGCCCAATGTCACATCTGTAAATGAAAAATATTTTGACAAAATGTTAATAAATAAAACTTTAAAAATGTCTTTTATTTAAAAAGAAAGCCGTAATAACACTAGTACAACTAACAATAAAAATCCAAGAAAGCTACTGAAAAAGTTTCAGGTTAATTTGTTAACTGGTCAAAATTGATGAAATCGTCTAAAATTTCCAGACAGTTTTGTTTTACCAGGCTAATGTAACGAGGACAGAAGACCAGAACTCTATTTATTTTAGAAAATATGAAATTTATTTTGAGAAATTGAGAAAAAAATTTCTCACCTGTTAAATTGAAAAAGAAGCCATGATGATTTAGTGATATGATGACACTAAAATCAAAAGCAATAAAAAGAAACGATAAAAAGCAAGATGTGGACAAGCGATGGAGGTTCAAAAATTCGCCTGGGCTTTGCCTCTGTTTCGTGGATGGACGAAAAGTCAATAACACAACCCAGAAAAATTTGTTCAAATAATAAGTATTGTGTAACTTTCCTCTGAAACCAATCGAGTTTCATTTTTTGAATAACTAATTTCCTAATATCTAGTAATAACCGAGCCATATTTAACAAAAATATTTAGGGTAAAAATCTGTTAAATGTTGTAAATATAATTTTTACTTAATAAATAAATAAAACTTGAAAATATATTATATATTTAAATACTGAAAATTACCGAAAAAAAAATTGATAAAAAAATATAATTGAACAATTACAGATTCTAATAGGATCAAGGATAGTCAATTTAGAGTCCCTGGCTATAGCACCTTCCATTGATGAATAATCGGAATGGCACCGCCACAATAATATAACAAATAATAAGTTTTTAAAAATTAAAGCAATTAATTTAATTATGGTTTTATCAAAAGAGATCAATAGTGCACATTTGACGACTGATATGTTATAAATATTTAAAATAATAAATTAAGTGCTGGGAAAGTTTGTGGAATTCAGTACTTTAAGTAATATTCACATTTTGTAATTGATGTAATCATAAAATTCGAAATTAAATCAATCTAAGTTATTGAATAAGTCAAAATTAGCGAGCTTTCTTTAAATATGTAAACAATTGAAATATCAGGTTGAGGGAAAGTATTGTCGCTTTTTTATTTAAAAAAATCAAAAGTCGATAAGTGACTGTAAAAAATTCTATTAATCAAAATATGCACCATTAGCATCTACAACCCTTTGCCAACGTCCTATGAATTTCTTTATACCGTTTCTGAAGAAGTTCTGGTCACGGGATTCAGTAAAAGAGGCTAAGGTATGTTGAACATCATCCTGATTTTTGAATTGCTTATGTCGTAGGAAATTATCAAGTGACAGGAATAGATGATAATCTGTGAGAGATATATCTAGGGAATAATAAGGTGGGTGATGTAAAATTTGTAATTCGTTAATTTAACAACGTGCGGCGAGCGTTATCATGAAAAAGTAAACGGACGCCTGAGCTTGGCAAAGGTAGGGTGGTTTTGCTTCAGTTTTCCATGACAAGCATTGAGTTGACGACAGTATGATTCCGCTGTGACAGTTTCCAAAAAATTTAAGAAATCATAATGAATAATACCGGCCATAAACCACCAAACCGTTAAAATTACTTTCTTCGGAGTAATTCCTTGCTTTGCAAATGTGTTTGACTGAGCATCTTTGTCTATCCACTTTACAGAACGTTATGTGTTGTCAAAGGACATCTATTTCTCGCCACAAGTAATAATTTTTTTCAGTATAGTCTCATTTTTGTTTCTAAGCAAAAAAGAAGAGGTAATGGATAATCGCTAAGTTATGCAATTTTTACTCAATTGATGTGGGATCAATTTTGTAGTTTTTTTACTTTTCCAATTTTTTTAGGATGATCGCAAACTGTTGTGCTACCTACTCCAAATATATCTGCAAGTACACTAGTTGATTGTTTAGGGGATTGAACTCGATTTTGGCTTTGGAGCTATTATAATATATTAATCACCACGATAAGTCTCTAATAAGTCCAATAACCGAAAAAGAGTTACCAAAAAAACAAATAATGATAAAAATAAACACAACTACTGCTATAATGAAAGAGGCGAAAGAAATGATTTCAAAAAAGAGTTTTCGGAAAATAACAAAAAAATAAATAAATTAAATAAAGCGATCTCACCAAGAGCGACAAGGGGTCCCCGGGTCGCCCTCTAGGCCCTTCTCAGTTTGCCTAGGGGTTCCTAAGCTCGCTGGGTCCCCTTGTAAAATCCGTTTGCATAATAGTAGCGTTGAGAAAAAAATTACTGGAATCGTCCTCTGCCAATACCTTGAAAAAATCTTCTGCAAAAAAATTAATAATATTCTTGATTGTCTTTCTGACCGTAGTTTCTGGCCCACTTTCTGGGAATTGCAGTCTCTTTAAATAGTCTTAGAGATTGGTCTACGATCACCAATCCCTAATAGTCATTAACTCTATCTCCACACCGAGATAGATTCAGATCAATGCAAATGGAAACCTGCAGTCCATCAGAGAACAACTGTCAGAGAATCCATTAGCCTAATATGTCGAAATCCCCATGACGGGATTTTGTCATAAGGAAAAATTTTTTATTATTAATAATTAATATTATTATTAATTATTATAATTAATTATTTTAATAATTAATTATTTATTATTATTAATTAATAATATTTACCATAATAATAATAATTATTATTATTATTTTGAAAACCAAACCATTTAAAATTTAAGTTATTAAAACACAAATTACGTAAATTAGTAAATTGTACAGGGGTTGAACGAACTTTTGGAGAGTGCTGTATTTCAAAGTTCTTCCAGTAACCTCCGTAATGATAAAACTTAGGGAGCAAATCAAAAATTAAATTAAGCAATTTTAAATTTAATTTTTGGATTACATTTCGTATCACTGACATATCTTTTTGTTTACTAGTGTACTAGTTACTTTGTATACTAGTGGTAAAAACTTGGACCTTTATTTACGAACTCAAATCTGCTCCTTTCTGATAGTTGGTGTAGTAAATCCACTCAAATATCACTGAGAATATTTATATCTGTTATTATAAATACAAATACAAAAGATTCAAACAAAACCAGATTTGTGATCACCAAAAATTATCAAGTTGAAAATATAGCCAATAATAAATTTCAGCAAAATTCGCGACACTATCAGTAAATACGAAAAGTTATTAAATATCAATCGATGAAAAAAAACGAATTTCAAAAAAAGGTACAATGTAATTAATGCAAACAATTAAAATTGCAAAAGAAAGACAAGAAAAAACAAAAACACCTTTGACAAAAATGTAAATAACTTTTAAAGGTCTGTTCATCATCCTATCCCGCAGAGACACCCGAAGTCCTGAGCCACAGAAAAATCTTGCTGTTTCATGTTCTGGTGTAATAACGATAACGTATCAAAGAAAAGTAAACGAATTCTGTTCACAAATTTTTTCAGACGATAAAGTTTTTTCAATAATAAACAAATCTTCTGATGATAAAGTTATTTCAACCAAACAAAAAAGATACCTTCAATGTCTTCTTCAAGGGTTCTTCAACACAAAAATAAACTTTAATATACCCAAAAAATATTTTAAAAAAAACAAATTATTCCTTTACTAGGACTCATTTCCGACCGGGGTCGTCTTTTATAAATAGAGGCTATATGGAATAGTAAATGTTAATTAAAATTGTACTCTTAGAATTTGGATTAGAGGTACACGTAGAATAAATAAAAATGAAAAATATCAATTAAGAAATTCCGTACAAAAAAATAACGAAATTTTAATTTTGATTTATTTCTTTGTATTTTTTATCTTATAAAAACGAGTTGGAAACATGGAGAAACATGATCATTGAAGGTAAATATAGAAGTAACAGCTGTCCAATAAAATCTCTTAATAATGTAATGAGAAAATAAAAGTTTATAAAATCATGTTCATTGATGAATACAGTTGTCCTTTTAAGCAATGCTTTTTATAGATTGAATTGATTTATATTTCCGTTTTAGATATTAATCAAATCATTCTTCTCCATGACAAACCCAGACAACATGTAGCATTAAGAGCGAATTAAACTTTGATAGAGTTAAAATGGGAAATTTTATCTCATTCGGAATTCTCTCCAGACATTGCTCCAAATGAGTTTCATTTATTCCGTTCTATACAAAATAGTCTGTCTGATATACAATTTAGCAATGCTGAAGAGGTGCAGAAAATCGTTAATAACTTCATTCAGTCAAAACCAAAAGACTTTTCATCGGTGTATTCATCTTTTGCCTGAAAAATGCCAAAAAGTTGTAAATAATGATGGAAAATACTTTGATTAAATGTAGTGTTATTTGTTTTACACACCCCTAATGTATAATACTGGCTTAGAAACAAGAGTTATTAAAGAAACATGTCTAAAAATTGTATGAAGGTGATCACGGAGCTGGTTAAAAGTATACTGTTTTGCATATTTCACAAGAAAATGTCTCAAAGTAAACAATATTCCATGCTGCAAAGATACGACAATAAACTACCAGTCGAATGAAATTCAGGAAACTTTATAAAAAAGAAACAAAAATGTTTGATGAATAAATCATATTTAAATAATTCCTGAAAAGAATCAAAAAAACGAAAAAGGTAAGTCGGCTTTTCATATCTCATGAGTTTCATGCTAGCAATAATACCTTGTTTATCTGGAGTCCCAGGGTTTGCTGGTTGGAACTGGTATAGGAAAATCTGAAGAAATACAAAAAATATAGAAATAAAAACGAAAAACGGAATGTGAAATACTCAAACTCGTCAAAAGGGTCAATTTTATTCTTTAAAAAATAAATAAATATGAAAAGTTTTTATAAAATATTATTACTGGTTTGGATATGGTTGAATAATTGAAAAACCAAGTGATATGTGACCAACCATTATCAGAAATATATCAAAAGTGATGGGGTCTGATCATCGGTTGAGTGTCGGTCGTTATAATCCATTTACTCGTTTCCTGTATTCCTTCTGTTTGAGCATAAATTTTCTGAAATGATAAATTTAGTTCCTGATGTCAGAGATTCCCTATCATCTTCTTTTCAACTTACTTTTCTCTATCAACTCCGGACCAGATCAATTGCCTTTAGTATTTCCTTTAATTATGACAAATTGGATAATATCCTCCAGTTTTTCAGATCAAAATGAGATGGTTCAAGCATAAAGAGGAATTGAGAAATTAATATATTTTCAGTCAGAAAAATATTTTTTATTATCACTTCCAATTTATTATTTATTAATATAGTAATAAAATAAAATTGAAATATTATTATTATTGTTATAATTTTCCTTCTGAACCTCTTAGTCGATCATTATTGATTATATTTCAGACTCTCAAAATTGGTTTATTGTTAGATCTCAAAGAACATCAAGAAGATCTATTGAAATAAGGTAAGTTCGGTTGAAATAAGCTTTCTTTTAGTTAAAAAATGTTATTCTGAATATTCAATTATTATGAAAAATCATAAATAATTAAATTATGACAATTGTAACAAAAATTAATCGATTAATTACTAAAATCCAGGTTAAGAAGAAAACTCAACTTATTTATCAAGGAACCCCCCCATGAATTATTATTTTTGTAAAACCATAATATTGATTACGTAAACGTTGAGTAAGGATGGTAATATATCATTTTTGATGGAATATCCGTGATAATTTGACTATTAATAAATGACTTCGGCATTATTCCTGGTATGGCTATCGGGTTGGTTATCCTATCGAATATTGTATAAGAAGACAATCAAAATTCATTTGCTTGTCTAAAACTGAATCGATTAAGTGTACGTCTAAATTCAGTGATTGTTAACTTTAAATCACGTGTTCATTCGGAAAGTTCCAAAGTCATTGGAGTCAGATTATATGAGTCATGTAGACAGTATCTGAGCAAAATTTTTCGATGAGTTCGTACTAATGATTATTTGCACAAAGGATTGTCCTCGGGTCTTGAGCCTGCTTAACTACTAACATGTGAATGGTAAACTTTAAGGGGTACCGAGCAGAAGTTGATTTAAAGTGAATAGTCTAGTATTATGATTATTTCTAATTTATCCATTTGGTAATTCATTTTTACTCGGAATCCTCCTTTCATCCAAAGTTATTTCATTCTTACAAAATGATTTTGAAAACAACAGTTTAACTATGTCCTATCATCAACAAGATTTTTGAATTTCCCTCCAAATATTAATGTTATCAAAAGCGACATTAAATAAGAAATTTTTAATTCGTATTGAGATTTTCCCGAATTTGATGCATCAGACATGAAAGTTAACTTACAATTCCCCAAATCAAGAGTGCAAAACAATATCTTCCTCAAAATAATTCCCAAAATATATATCACATTCAAACTTATGGCTTTAGTTTTCTCATCACCTATCAAACATTATCTTCCAGCTCAAAATTACTTCAGTCTACTGAGACCACTGAAAAATGGTTTTTAAAGACAGCGTATAAATAAAAAACCGAATATTTTTAATCAAAATAAACTTATCACGAAGTTCGTGAACTTTGGTTCATGTACTTCTTATTCTTGCATTAATAATCAGAAATTCTTAATTTTGTGTCTCACCATAAAGAACAGCTTAACATTTTTTTATATCTGATTAAAAATGTTTCTCTTATATTCGGTTGTTAACTCTTCAGAAAAATTTCTCAAAGAACCGGATAGAGAAACTACTTTTATGAAAATTTTCATAGCCAGCCAATCAGTCCTGTCGTTGTCTGTCTAATATTCTGGACAAAATAATTTATTTCCATTAATTTTTGATTCGTCATTAACTGTACATTTCAAGATAAAGTAAACTTAAAATAAATGACTGCTAGATTTTCTCAAGTCGAAAAGATTATTAAAATTTAAATAACTAATTAATAATAAGTTTGGAAGGTATGAAAAAATCTTTACAATTCGGTTTATTGCATTTTTATGTCAGCATAAATAGTTTTAAAACCTCCATATTTTTCCTTCGGACTCACTTGTGCCAGATAATTAGATCGCATGTAACACCATAACTTAAGATAACAGAAAAATCAATAAAATTCTTCATATTCAAAATGATGATAAATAAATATTTTCCAGAAACCAAAGGCGCAATTTTTTATTGATAATAACAACAATTTCTTTTTATTTCCGTGACGGAAAAACATGAAAAATAGCTCGATCGATAACGATTTTTATATTTGACAAATGTTGATCAATAATACAGTGTGTTCCACATAAATCAATAAATATACATGTTTATATATTTATAATATTTATGTACAGAATTTATTACAAGTAATTATCGATTTTTATCTAAATATATTTATATATATAGAAAGAAACATAAGGAGAGGAGATGAAGAGAAAAATCTCGACAGACTGAGAAAGAGATAATCGATTGCGATTTCGAATTTCTTACGTGCTCACACGAAGATGACACTGAGAAAAATCGATAATCAATTAATAAATTAAGAAAAAAATCAATAAAATTTGATGTCGGCATCATCTGAGCCATTTGATTTCTGAGCCAATTTCAAAGCCGCTCTTTGATTCATCTTGAAAACGGCTATCATTTGCTTCCTTTTTTCGGCGTCGCTCATGGACGATAATGTCCGACACTGTCCTCCTTCTTCCGGATTGACCTGCACTGTTTCAGTGACAGCACTGATGGATTTCTTTTTCGGCTGACCATTTTGAACGACTTGTTGATTATTTGGTTTTGTTTGGCAGCAAGAGGAGGAACGATCTGACACAACCGAAACAGACTTCTTTCCGGTCCTGTACAGTGGTTGGGATGGTATCGATTTTCTGTTGGCGGTTCTGGTAGGTGTATTTTGTAATGTCGTGTTCGAATTCCTCTCCTGGAACGGTATCATCTTCCATCCATTAGCCCGAATTCGTTCGACTGTAACAAAGTTTCGATTGATGTCTTCGACCTGACCAAACACCATGTCCCAGAATCCACGCAGGTCCGAACTCAGGGTCGGCAGTTCGTTGTCGTGATTGATGCCGCTGATGTTCTTTTCACAAAGACCCTTGAATTGTAGCAGTTTTTCAGCTAAGAGCAACTTGGCCTTGCCAACCGTAACCATCAGCTGACCGGACACTGTATGGAGGAACGAAAAAAATAATGTTAAGCGAATGTCAAGAATAATCTGTAAATGCATACCCTCATCATCCAATTCCAGCAATGAGGCGTCTTCGAGATATTTCTGAACGATATCGATTTTATCGAGAATTTCATGCTCATGTCGACGGACAATTTCCAAAAAGTAATGACCATCGAACAGACCTTCCTCTCCCTTCTTTTCTCCTACTTCTCCTTTCTGTTCTTCTTTCTCCCGATTGGCAACAATCCCATTTTCTTTCGGTCCTTGTTGTTCTATGTTGTGATCGATTTTCACCATTGAACTGAATTCGAGATTTGATTCGTCGTCATCGTTTCCATTACCGACAAAATCGAATTCTTTGTTTGAACTTGTGGAAATATTATCGAAATTCAATTTTCCCGTTGGGGTTTGGGACGATTGGTGGTCAAAGGCTCTATCTTTGATGCTTGACGAACTCAATTGTTTAGACACGGCTTTGCTTCGAGGGCTGTTATGAGATACGACCAACATTATCATAGAGGATTTTGCTACTAAAGATTGGCTGTGTTCCTGAATCGATTAATACTTATTTAGTGTTGAAAAAATCGATAAATTTAAAAAATCCAGAAAATTTATTTAACCGATTTGATTTCAGAACAAAATAGAAATCAATTGATAACATGAAAATTATTTTAAAATTTAAACATGTTCAATTAAAGAAAAATTATGGGAAAAATTACCGTTTTGATTTATTGGAAAAAAGCATAAAAATTTAAACAAAAATTTATTTGGATAGACTTTTTGAATTTATTTGTCAAATTAATTAAATATGTTACATAATTAGTAAAATTTTAAAAAAACTTATTTACAAAATTAGGATAAAAATTAAAATTATCATTGCAAAATTCTTTCTGTAAATAAATCACATATTTGGGGAAATAATTAATATTCCCAACTTTTTCAGGAAAATAAACAAAACAAAAATAATAGTTTCATAAAAAAATGAATATAAAAACTATAAAATATAAATTAACAATAATCAGAATAATTGGTGAAATTCAAAACTATTACTAAATAATAATAATAATAAAATGAATTCTTAATAAAGTAATAAAAATAAAATCAATACTAATAAATAAATTGCAAAATTACAAAAAAATCAATTGTAAAAAAGACTTGTCAATATCGTTTTAAATTGATGGAAATAGAAACAGTCGATAATATTAAACTGGTAAGTCGTTTCATAAATCGTTTTTCAATAACGCATAAAAATAAGAAAAAATACAAGCATACTACAATCAATGAAATCAATTCAGGATGTTTAAATTGTTGACAAGGAATTGATGCTAAGATGATGAATAATCAACCGACGAGAGACGATTTTCGGTATTGCATTCTTTATGATTTGTGAAAAGGAAAAAAGACTACAGAAACAACTTATAGCATAATTTCAGTTTATATAAAAGCACTGGACGCCAGAACATGTCAACGTTGGTTTTCCAGATTTAGGAAAAGAGATTATTTTATTGATGACCGTCCATATTGATCTGAGCTTCGACTATATCCATAAATTCCTTTCACATTCAAAATCCATTTTTTCAATTACTTTGGCTCTTTTAGGATCAGGACCTCTCATTCGATTTAAAATTTGAGAATTTTTAAAAATTTTGATTTCATAAAATTGTTGAATTTTATTGTAATAAATAATGATCGATTTAAAAATATTCAATCATACAATTGTATTGATATATTAGAGCGATAACAATGTTCAATTTTTCAACATCAGTATTAAATCTGTGTTAAAATCAATTGAAAATGATTTTTTAAAAATGCTAAAATTTATCTATTTTTAAATGGTGATAATCTCGCCTTCACAATTTTTGGGGAAATTCTTTGAAAAAATTAAATTTTTTTCAAATATAAAAATTAAATTTCCTATTAAAATAATCGATTGAAAAATTGAATTTATTCAAAACTTTCTATTGCCGAAAAAGGGTTTCAAAAAAAAAAAGTAAAAATCTAACTCGACTTCTTCGAAATTTTAGATCGCTTGGCCGTTGGGATTTTCTCAGCTGAAATAAAATTGACGTGAAAACTGAGAGAAATGGATGTTCTATTAACATTTTTAAAGAAAATATTTTTAATTTTTCTAATAGAAACATTTTATTATACCTCACATCAATTTTTTCCATTAATTTTTTATCAAAAATAAAAATTAACTTTCATGAAAATAATATCATCTTTATTATTGATTTTTTCATTAAAATTCATTTTATTTTTATTACCATTTTATTATTATTATTATTATTATTATTATTATTATTATTATTATTATTATTATTCTTTATTGTGCTTATGTAAGGC
>JBBMKC010130096.1:0-16049 GCA_037834085.1 Bipalium vagum
TCTTCTATTTTTCTCATTTTAACCTCTCTTTTCAAATTTACATTCTCCGCACAATGTAACAAGAATTCTTTCTTGAGGGCTTCTTCATTCAGATCATGTGCCAAGATTCTTTTCACCATCCTTTCAATCTTCTTACTGAATGTCTCAGCATCTTCTTAGCCTTTCTTGTATCACATCTTCTAATATCATTATCTTCTAAGTCTTTTATTAAAGACTTTGGTTTACCAATGCTTTTCGAAGCCTATCCTCGAATCCACTGACTTTTTTCCCGTTTTTTCATAGATATCGATGAGATCTCTGTCCAATAAGGCTTTTACCATGAATTCCCTTGTCTTTTTGTCCATTTTAGAAGCGTTGAAAAATCTCACACAGTCTGCAATAAACTCTTCCAGATTGTCATTTTTCCTAAATGTCTCCGGCATTAATCTGCTTAATAACAGATCCGTAGTTGGTGTGGTCGCCATGTTAGCTACAGCTATTTCATTTTTAATATCTGAAATCATAAAAAATAAATACGCTTTCAAAATATATTTCAAAACAACTTATCTGCCGTCAACCGTATTATTTAAACAACAAATGATTTTTTAATTGATTAATTAATATTTTTAATAATCCTCACAATGTACCTGTCAGTCGCTGATTATAGTAACTAATTCTTAAAGTTTATATTATCTGATAGATCACATTTTTATATGCTATTGAAACAAGTATGGCTTATGGGTAACGAGAAACTACATATAAGTTTTTTCTGTTGCTTTAAGGAAAAAAAAGAAAAAACCCTATCTTATCATACATTGTAAAATTGACACTACAATTGGTAGCATAAAAATTTCCATCTTTAGGCTCATTTCATAAATGTTTTCCTGGAAATTTTGGAGGTTGAAATTTGTTTTGGTTTAACAGAAATGTGTCGAATTAAAAGACTGTTTCATGATGATTAATAAATGTTTTAACGGAGTTGCAAATTTTGAAATTGAACGAATTTGGAGCAATCTAACGTTTACTGTAAACAGTCAAATAATAGACTGTAAATATAAAAAGAAAAATAAAAAATAAAATTCCAATTATATTTTAATTTATTACTGTTAGTAATTGTAATGTCTTCACTCATAAAAAGGTGTTTTCAATAACTTTTATTTTTCTTGTTATTAAACCCTTGTCTAATTTATCATAGACAAATTTTGAAGAGGTAAGAGGTCAGTTGATTTTCAAAGACATTAATAAAAATGAAATTCAAAATAAATTTTGTTTGATATTCTAATTAAAAGTTATCCTTATACGATTTATTGGCTTAACTTTTTAAATAAAATTTCAAGGAATTTGTGAATTTGTTTATTAGGAAAAACCTGTCAAAGTAATTCGTAAATCAGGCAAACAATTATCAAATAATAATAACTTTCTACAATGTTTATCAGTTTAAATTATATCGTATTGTTTATATTTATATTGATAAATATTTATATAACGGACCTGTGTAAATGATTACTGAACTTGTAGAATGATTTCAATGGGAAATGATAGTGAAAATAACAATGAAGCATTTTGCAAAGGAATGGCGATTGCTTATTTTATTTATGGAAGATGCTTATATTTTGGTCTCGGGGTGAAGTCAAATTTATGTTTTTCTCAATTAGTGAATAACAAAGTTATTTTTTTTTACTATTTTAATGATTTATATTTATTTCACATCATTTTTAATTCTCCCTTTATATTATTGCTTAAAATGATTACGACTCCGTTTTGATGATATTGACTCTTGAAATAATTCAATCAATAAAAAAATTACAAATACCTTATTATAAAATTAAGATATTCACCTTATTCCCCGTATTTTTCACCAGCACATTATCGTCTGTTCAAGCATATTACTTGTTAATAAATTTTTCCGTGACCCAGGTATCATTGAAATGGCATACACCAGCTTTTCGATACCAGAATTCATGAGTTTTATCAAAAATGAATTACTAAATTTTTATCCAATTGAGAGGAGTACATGAAGAGAAATGAAATTTAATTTAATTTTATATGCTATAATAAAATTTTCTCTTTGTGCAAAATGTCATTATATGTTATTGTAAATAAACGAAGACTTTTCCGACAACCTAATATAGAGAGAGCGGTATTTGAGGACAAAAATTGTTAAAATATATCATGATAATTTTTTTAATGGCACTAAAATTGATTTGCAATATTTATTGATACAACATTAAATAATTATTTTTTAATTTAGAAATGGAAGAGATAACTTTTGAATTAACACAAGAAATTAAAAGGCATGCAATATTGTTGCATTAGCTGCCTGAAACAGTAACAGAAATTTCTTTCTTTATTAGAAAGGAATATTTGGCATCTGATCGAAATGTTTCCTCTATATCTAAAAAAAAAACACATTCCTCACGTTCAGACATTGTTAGAAATGTTAATTTTGTTCAAAAAGTCCAGGATGTTGTTTATGAAAGTCCCGGAACATCAATGAGAAAAATTGCCCATCGACTATCAGTTTCTGAGTCAACAGTAAGACGAACGGTACACAATGATTTAAAATACATCCTACGTCATGAGAAGAGGACATTTTGTATCGGCAAAAATACAAAAATGGCTATCGCTAAATTTTAACAACCATGTTACTCCAAACTTATGGCCACCTAACTCACCTGATTTAAATCCTTTGGACTATTTCGTATGGGGCGTAGTAGAGAAAGAGACGAACAAACATCCTCATAATACCAAAAATTCGTTACGTGCTTCTATAAGTTCTGCTATGATAAATATGAACAAAAACCATTTTATCGAGGCTTGTAAGCTTTTCAGAAGCCATCTTGAAGCTGTAATTGACAGTGAAGGCGATTTTATTGAATAAATAAAACTTTTGTACTTAAAACAAATAAAGTTTCTAATATTGCTTAAAAATATACATTTTTTCATTAAAAATATAACTTACCTTTAATATCAATTTTTGTCCTCAAATAGCTGACGCACCTTGTACTTATCAAATATTTTTTATATGAATTTCTTAAAAATTATTCAATTGTAAAGACGTTTAGTATATGTTGCTAAATTTATTACAAGATCAAAAGAAAATAATACTATACAAAGTTTTTAACAAAAATATTTTAAGCTATTAACTCTTTAAAAAAGGCTTTTTGAAAAATGAAATTTAAAATTAGTGCTTATACAAATACATCTTTATTTAATAAGTATATTATGATATTCTAATTTAGATGACATAAATATTGAAAGCCAGGAATAAGAAATGCAATCAGAACCGCCCCTTAATTTTCTTATCCCAGTAAACAAAATCAAAAATATCACATTCAACCTAAAATAAAATTACGATAATTAAAAAATGAGTTGAATTAAAACAATAATACTAATACGTATCTCCAAAAAAAAAATTTTTTTTAACTAAATTTACATTTTTAATCATCTAGTGTCAATGAATTTGGAAACTATAACTAGTAACTACAATTTTTAATTATACTTTTAATACAATAAACGAAACTAGTAAAATGATATACGAAATCTGAACCTAACCTTTAAAAATTCTTTTAGTTTAGCGGATATAATCAGTTACCTACTTTGTCTACTGCATCATCATACATACAAATCTTAGAAGTTCAAAATGTTTAGTTACACTCAATTCAACATTTATATTATGAAGGATTCATTTATTTTGAAATGCATTAATTCTAATGTTTACTTTCAATAACTCCTAATTTTAATGAATCCTTTTCAAAAATAGTTCGAAATGGAAAATCGTAATTGTTATTATTCTTTTTGATGATCCTGTACCACATACATTTCTGCTTTTTTGATTTTTACTGCATTCATTGTAGAGATGATGTTGTCACAACGATTTTCGCTTATTTCTGCCATGTAAAATACTCGCAGTCTGACAGGTTTTTGGATGAAAGATAATTTCACTAAATTGAGATTAAAAATGTATTTTTATTAGAATTATTTTTTTAATTTTTGGTAAGAAACATGATATCTTTTCGAATAACCGAATATGTTATCTATTCAATAAATTTATAAAAATTTGGACCTGGAGTGTTAATCAGGGATGTACATAATTTTTTTAAATTAATAACTTGATTTTAATAATATAAAAATTTTTATATAAATTTTTAGGATATACATTTGAAAACTTTCTGGGGGTTATTTTGTATAATACCTTTTATACTTTTTAATAGGATCGGAAATATTTTCTGCTAATCTGGTCGACATTATTTTTCTTTTATAAAAATAACGAAAAACTTTTATTGAACTTTTAACATTATAATTTTTTAACTAATTCTGAACATTCAATTGAAAAATGTTATTAAAAATGAAATATTTGAAGTGTCAATAAAATAAATAATATCTTTTATTTTATGAAGACTTATTTTGATACTATAACAGGAATATTCAAAATTCAGAAAGTATTTTTAAAATATTAATGCTTGACCACATGTTTCCATGAAAACGTTGAAAAACTTAAGTGAACTGGTTATTAAAGTTTTGCAACATCCTCCATATTCATCAGACTTAGTTCCAATGGATTATCATTTTTTAAGCACTTAGATAAATTCTCAAGTAAAAATGTTTTGCTTATCTGTCAGCTATCAAAATTGCCATCTGCGACTTTATAAATTCCAGAACGGAGAACTTCTATTTAACCGGAATTAAAAGTCCTAAATGGCAGAAATGTTTTTCATCGAATTGTGACTAATATTAGTTAATAAAACTTATTTTTGTCATGTTAATTTGGTTTTGAAAAAATACAATTTAATCGGACATTTCATGTGGTAAAATCTAATATTTTTTTCGTTGAATAATTATTTTAATAAATAAAAATGGTTACTGATTATTTCAAGATCCTGTTCATGGAAAATGTAAATGAAATTGTAAATATAAATACCGTAAAATCCCACGTATGATACGCAGCCAAATTTTGAAAAAATAATAAGGTTAAATAAGTGAGATTTTCATTTTTTATAAACAAACCATATATTTTATGAAAATACAGATAATTAACAAGTCAGTGAGACATCTTCGTCTTCAGAGCACCTAGAAAGATGTACTCTAAAATCATCCTCTTCAATATCTTCTTTCTCTCCATCATAGTAGACTTTCACCATCATCATCTTCTGAGAATTTTTTCCTATACTTCTTCGAATAAATAAAAGTTCTCAGTCCCGTCTAATTTATTTGAAATTCCACATTTTAAGAATCCCTTCCGAATGATATCTTCATCGAAATCATTCCAGCATGTTAGTATCAACTCGGTAATTTTGTGAAGTAAAATTTTACTCATGCGGTAAAAGTATGTTCCCCATCACTAAGCCAATCACTCAAACGCATTCTTAAGACATCCTTTAATAGCTTGTTGATAGATACGTCAAGAGACTGCAGTATTTTGGTCATGCCACCTGGAATGATTACTAAATCTGATTTAATTGCTTTGATCTTTTCTTTAAATGATAGCATCCGATGAGTGTAGAAAGAGTCCAGGACTAGCATTGATCTTTCTCCTTCTTGATGCCATGGACAAACTCCTCAGACAGATTTCAGCCAGTTCAAAGTTAAGGTTTAGTCCATGCACCCTTTAGGATGAATTTTTACATAAATACCTTTTGGAAATTTTATCCCTTTTGGGAGAGTTTTTCTTTTAAAAATTATTTAAGCAGTTAGCTTTCCACCGCTAGTACTGCATACAAGTATAACTGTGAAACGTGATTTTTCACTCCCTATAAACCTTGTTGAATTTTTTGTTGTCAATTGTTAAGTGAGGTAAGTGAAATCTGGTCAGTATTCCAGATCTGCATAAGATCATAATTGTTATTTTTCCTTAAATTAATAAAATACAATTGAAGTTTATCTTCATGATCGTCTGGAAGACATTGTGAAATGTTTTTCTTCGAACTGATAGATTAAAAGGCTTCATAAACAGAATTACCCATCCATAAGAATCTTTAAAAATAGCGTTGTTTGGAAAGCTTTTTTGTAATTCTAAAGCTTTTTAACCCAGCTCTGTGCCCGAAATTCATATAATATGTTGTCTTTTGGCACAAACCCATTTTAAGTCCGGAAAAATTCATTAGCTCATCAATTAGCCATTTTTTGAATGGCATATGTACCTTTTTCCCATAGAAGTACGTTTGTTTCATTTACGGAAAAATGTCGACTTGAAGCTCGATTACTCTAGGTTTCAGAAAATTAAAATTCGAGAATTTTCGGCGGCAGAGTTATTTCTTGTATTTACTTTCTTACTATAACAAAATAACAGTATAAAAATTATTAGAACTAAAATAACTATCTTACTTTCAAATTTCAGCTTAAAACAATTAATCAAAAAGTAGTTCAAAAATATTTATAAATAACCCAATATATTTAAATATATGTGCTCTAAAGATTTAATAATAATTATGATTCAATGTTTATGATTTCAATGATTCATTTCACTCTTGTATAATAATAATGAGGGGAAAATGAGATAAAATAAGTGCGTATTATACCTAAGATGTTACGGTATTGCTATAATTATATTATTTAGATTATAAAAGATATTTCATAAAAGTTGAATATTGCTAAGCATACAAAGAAAAAAATATCATTGAACTTAATTTTCAATAATTAAAAATTGAAAAATCTCATTGGCAAAAAATACATGATTTTGAAAAATATATTAAATTTTTGAAGATTTTATTATTTTGCCAAATAGCAGAAACATTTCATTATCCGTAGTTATCATTTTATGATGAAATATTTTAAGAGAAATTTTTATTTAAAAATATATAATATTTTAATTTTTCTTAAAAGAAATTATTTAGCTTAGTAAAACAATCACTTATTTTGAATTTAGTCATTTATTTGGAATGCTGAGGTTACAATGTACTTCAGACGATTAGTTGGTTCAGGCCAAATATGATACTTATGAATGTTGTAACTGTACTACTGTATTGAGAATTTAAAACTTAACAATGAAGTCAGTCGAAAATGTTAAAATTTGAGAAATTTGTGATTTTTTCATGATTATTTATTTGTTTGTTCCATTTTCAAATAAATCCAAACAGCAGGCAAATTTGAACATAAGATTTTTGATTTGTTTGTTTAAATAAATAATAACTATTGACTTATTTAGTAAATAAACGTGAAAATATATCAGATTACCAAGATACAATATATTGGTTTTCAAAAGGACAAAAGAAAAACCTTTTTTGTTTTTCAAGCAGTTCTGCATATTTATTGTCCCAGGATATTAGAGATTAGAGCATAAAACATTTCATTATAAAAGTATATAATTTAAAATAAACATTCTTCATTCAGTTCTTTTATAAAATTATTTTCATCTTGTTTCATCAAAAAGATGTGTTCATAATACTGTTGTCATTCATGTCACCAACATTATATACGAAGATAGTAATTAAATAAATTATCAATCAAAAGAATTTTGAAATGATTTTTCCTTTTAGAGACAGAAAGACTAAAAATCTCTTTTCAGAGTTAAAAAATGCTTTTCTTAATATGTAGAAAGACTAAATAAATAGAGGAATATGAATGAATGGAAGATATGAAGACCTGATGACATAATTTTAAACATCTTTTCATTTCTTCAATTTTGATAAATGATTACAAGAAAACACTAAAATTATATAATTTATATTTATATATTTTTTTTATCGATTTTAATATTGTATATTTTTTATTTTATAAAAAAATAGGTAATATTAAAAAGATTTAAAATAACGAATAACAAGAATTGACATATTTTCTTAATATTGTCTTAAAAATTTTGATAACTTTAAACTTTATGTTAACTTTAAAAATTATAAAAATATGATGGAAAACTGGTAGAGTAGAAAAATTAAATAAAATATTTGAATATATTTAAAAAATAAATTTGGTGACATTTTTACGTTCTGTACCTAAGTTCTAAGGACAGAGACTTACTTACTTTCTGTACTGTCATTTTTGAGTTTATATAGGTCGTAATTTTTGTTTTTTTATTATCAAAAAATATTAAAAGGAACTTACTTTTACAGTTTCACTAAAAAATTTATAATAGGTCATTGAAGAAGGATATTTGTTTGATTTATCTTACAAACCCAACATCATGAGTGTCATAAAATGACATTGTGTATGAAAGATAATTAAAGAGATCTGATAACCTCTACTTTATCCTCAAACTCTCAAGCTGTCAAGTGGTAATTATTGTAAACATCAAAAATAAAAGTTTTATTGTTTTATTTTATTTTATTATTCTGACATGTTTAAAGAAGATTGAACATTAAATTATTAGTAATATCATGTAATTGATTTAGGCAGGTTTAGTCTTTTGTGATTTATTTTTAGCTTTCTTTACTTTTTTCTTACATTTATTAATTTTTTCGAAGAAATTTTTGATAGTTTTTTTTTTTAAGATTTTACTGATCTGAAAACTGAATATAATAATATTATCAGTTATTTTTTATTTAATATTGATGTTGAGAAAGGTTAAATGTTTATTGTAGAAAAAGCAAATGATAAAATAAAAATAAAATAAATATTCAGAAAATATATTTTACAATTGAAGTTATGATTATTCATATCATTTATTTTATTTATTATAAGAAAAACGAAATCATAAAGTAGCTTCAAGGCTCACGGGAATATATTAAATTAAAAAATATTTAATTTATTGTTTTATTAAAGTCAAAAGAGTGGGCAGAGTCTTTCAAAATTAACATTGTTTATTTTTGCATTTCATAATAAATTTTTCTTCAAATCTCACTTTATAATTTTGTTGGATATTTTTGGGAACGGGAAAAGAGAAAATTGTTTTAATTTTTGTAAGCAATATTTAGCTTGATAAGTTAATTTGATTCGTTCGTTATCAAGTAAAAATGAATGATTTTTTTGGAAACATTTATATTTGCATTATAGTAATAAAAAAAGATTTTCTGCATCTGTCTACCAAAAACTAACAGAGTGGAATGGCTTGAGATCTGAAAATTTTATTCAAGTAAGTGATGCAAATATATTTTCCATTCAAAATTTGATTATATTTGTATTGTTTAAATATCATTTCTAACTTTTATTTTTATATAGAAATATTTTATAATTTTATTAAGATTGTTTCATTAATCATTTATCTTTATTTACTGATCATTATATATGAGAATTTTAAAATATTTCTCAATAGTCTGTATTTTTGTCCAAAGATATTTACATGAATGAAAGAATTATTTATTGTTGAAAAATTGTATTTACAGTGGGGTTCGGATAATTTCAATTCATCTAATCCATACAGTTTCTAAATTCGCATTTTGTAATATGAGTTTATTATTTGAATGATTTAAAAAATCCGTATTTTCTTCTAATCCAGAACGAAAATAAAAAATATTAATTAAATTATTAAGAAAATTGACAATATTATTCAAAATGAAAAATAATAAAAAAAAAGATAATAATTTAATTTAATATTTTAATTAATTTAAATATGAATTAGAAACCTCAAAAAAATAAAATATCCTTGAAATGTAAATATGAAACTATTCAATATATTGAGAGTCTTGGACTTAATAATAATAATAATAAAAGTTTAAATGAAAATATTGCTCAAAAGTAAGATATAAAATCGACGACTTTAAGTGATTTACTGAAGGCAACAAATTACAAAAAAATTAAAGTCTCATACATGGGGAATGTTTATCTTGTTCTTTACAAAGAATCAAATATTCCAAATATAAGTTGACAAACAAATCCGTTTATCAATGATTTTCTGAAGAAATTATGGACCAGATAAAAATATAACTGTGAAAATACTAAGAATTTATCTGCCAAAGAATTAAATAAATATGTTAAGGGAAAGAAACAGATGTGGATTGGATTAATCAATGGAAAATAAAGTAGTAAATTATATCCACAAATCTTTTTGGATGTAATTTCATAATTCCTCTGTAATGCCAGAATTTGTAGATACATGATTGTTGTACATGCCAAAATAAAAAAATATCTTCTATTTTGCAAAAATTTGAATCAATCAAAATTTCAAATTTTGATGAATGTGGACTGACGATTTATTCCTGAAAGAATCTTATCACTTAGAAGGATTGCTGGAATTCTGAAAACCATTTATGAACGCAGCTTTTTGATGATGATTCATTCGGAAAGAACAAACGAAGTCGATCAAAATATTGATTTGGTGTAAGGCTAAATTTAAAATCATTCTAAACTATCAAATGATAATTTTCCCTTTAAAGTTTCATTTGATTTATAACTCCTTTTTCAAATGTTTACTTATTTAAAATAAATTCATTAATTAGATTGATTAAAATGATTTATATTACTTCGAGGTCGCAATTGATGATTATGTCAGTTATATACTCGAATATCGCCTAAAGTACCGGCCTCCACAAACTTTCCAGCACACACGTATTACCAATGTAATGGATAACCTAACATTATTACACAGTACTTTTATTCTATATCATCTGTATTTTATGAGATCAATTGAATCATACAGTTTTCACAGTCAGTTTTAGAATCTAATTTTAGACCATTAAGAATTATGTATGTGTAACATATTCCTTGACCTCTTCAATCGTATCAATTGCTAAAAGTAAAATATGGAATCAATCTTTAGACTGCATTATTCTTGATACTTTTCTAATCTATATACATATATTTCCATTTACTTTTAAATAAATTCAGAACTTATTTCTGCTTAAATATGGTAGTTTTAAGACACTTGTTGTATTGGATCTATTTTCATTTCTCGTTTAAAATCTCTTACAAGTAGACTTCATTTAGTTTTATCAGCAAATTACAAATGAATGTTTGGTATGATTTTTATTTAAATATTTTTTTTATACTTTATTTTATATTTTAAGCTCTGTCACTGTTACAATTGATGATAAGATTATCTTGCTTGATTTCGTTATATTTTTCATCTAAAGTTAGACAACTGTAGGTAAATCATTGACAAAATACAAGGAATTATTTTTTTAATAAATGAAGCCGCAAAAATATTTTGGAGTTTGGCCAAACTTTTCCTGTTATCAAAGTTAGAAAAAATTAATTTTTGTCTTTAAAAGATTAAAATCATTTTTTAACAATAATTTATATCATTTGAATAAATTCCATATTCCTACTTTTAAAAGGTTGGATAATTATTATAACTATATTGTTATTATTATTATTATTATTATATTTTTTATTATTATTATTATTATTATTATTATTATTATTATTATTATTATTATTATTTTAATAAGATTTGAATATTTACCTGATTATTTAATCTCAGCTTTTAAATTTAATATTTCCACAATTTTTGTTATTTGTTAATCTCCAAATATTAGAATTTTCTTGATTGAATAGAATAAGAAATGTAATTCACTCTAATATCGGAACAGTTTACCGTTCTATTTTAATAAATTCAAAATAATTTAAATTATTGTTTGAAGCATTTGATCGAGAATTGTTGAATTATATTTATTTATAAAGGAATAGACTTATAATATTAGGTGTATTATTATGATTTCGGCTTTTGCAAAAATGAGTTAAAATTTTAAAATAAATTAAATTAGTATCATATCTTATTTGTAAGATCATATATTAATAATTCAATAAAAACATTCAATAACTTTATTTAAACAATACAGAAATTCAAAGTGGCCAATTTTTTTCAAAATAAACCTCATTTGTGGGAAATAATGTTTCATTGCTTTTTTGCAAAGAAAACATGTACAAAAACACACCACTTGTTGATAGAAGCTTAGGACAAAATATGCTCCTTCCGCTACGACATGCATAGAATAGTTTTACCGATTCAAGAATGATGATGATGACGATATCATGGACAAAGAGCATGGTAAACCACAAGTGTTTGAAGATAAAGAATTGGCCCAATTACTAATTGAAGGCCCATATCAAACGCAAACTGAACTGTTCGTTGTGTTAATGTGAATCAAGGATGCATTTCCCGACTTATCAGAATTATGGAAATGATTAGGAAATTAGGTAAATGAATCCCACATATATTGACGGAAAGAGATTTTGAAAGGCAACTTACAATTTATGATATCCATCTTCATAGCAACAAAGAAAAATTATCTTGTTCAGGATTGTAACTTGAGACGAGACATTGATTCGATATGACAAACCAAAATGTAAAGCATCTTTGGTGAAGCGTGGCGAACCGAGTACATCAACGTCCAAATAGAATATCCATGGATCTAAAGTGATGCTGTGTATCTGGTGGGATCAAAAAGGTGTGATTGTTGAAACCATCTGAAAAGATGACTGATGAATGTTATCGATCTCAATTAATTCATTTGAAGGAGTTCTGAAAGAGAAAAAGTCAGAATGGGCTGACAGACATGATAAGATAATTTTACTACACGATAACGCCAGACCGCATGTTCATTCTATTGTAAATAATTACTTAGAAGTTTTACATCACCCACTATATTCACCAGATATTACTCCTTCGGAGTTCCATTTGTTCCGCTCGATAAATTTAAGCGATTTCTGGGAAGGTGTTCAGTTCCGAGGAAGACCTTCAAAAATGTATTAATACCAAATGGACTTCTTCAAAAGAACCAGAATTTTTCGTGGAATCCATTCGTTGCCTGAAAGATGGTCCAATGTCATATCTATAAATGGAAAATATTTTGATTAGATATTATTAAATAAAACTTTAAAAATGTATTTTTTTTATTTTTAAAAAAGCGGGAATCAAACTAATACATTATTTATAAAAATTTTCTGACTCAAAAAATAGACTGGTTAAAAACGAATAATTGGAGATGAATTATAAAAAATGTGGAATTTAAAAACTTTATTAAAAAAATTATATAATTCATTTTTATAATGTTTATTATCAACAAACAAAGATGTCAGATCATGTACCAGAAATTGTATATTATATTTCAAAATCCATAAAAAGAATTCCAAAGCTTATAATTGAACATTTTAATCTGTGCGCGAAACTTGATATTAATTATTGATATTAATAAAATTGATATTTTCAGTCCACTAAAAAAGCCCAAAAATTGATAAAATTTTTATTTTCCATATTCTTTTTGAAATAGTATAATCTTAAAAATTGTAAAGATGCTGTTGCCCTTTGATTTTAATAAGGTTAATTTGATTATTTGTTTTTTTGCAATAGCTAAAAAATCAATGGACATGTATAAGAAATACTCATTAGTGTGAAATTATTACCATAAAATAATTTTTTAGAATTCAATTTTTTATAAACCAAGAAAACCAACAAATAATTAATTTTATCAGAAAAAAATAAATAATAGTAATAAAAGCCTATTATTAAGTTTTGAAATCAAATTGAAATTTTTATTATTATTAATATTAATATTATTATATATCATTACATAATTTTCTGAATTTGATCAAACCTTGGAATAAAAGTTTTTCCTTTTAACACAAACATTCTTCTGTCTGTTATTTTTTATTGTCTGAAATTGAAACAATGAATTTACAGTCAACAATAGAAGTTTCGGAAAATTGTGGATATTATGTGATTATTATATAATTTCACGAGTGAAAAATATCAACAACTCTTCGAGAAATTAATATTGTTTTCAACTTTTTTCAAAATTCCCAAGAAAAACTTTATTGTTAAACTTTTAAAACTCTATAGAAATAGTTAAAGAAGATTATCAATTGATTTTAGTAGACTTGCAAAGTGATATTGGAAAGAGTTCTGACCTGAAATTGACAAATATTTATATTTGAGATCATTTTTATTTTTTAACCAATAAACCACTATTTCTTTAATTTCTTCCTTTAATATATTATACAGAATGCTTATAAAGTAGGTAAGCAATTCTAAAATGTAATACCGTAAAACATATTTGACATAAGACTGCTTATTTTTGACACAGTTACATTTATTTATTAAAATTTAATATTTTTCTACAGAATGATT
Organism: Bipalium vagum; assembly: GCA_037834085.1. NCBI lineage: Eukaryota > Metazoa > Platyhelminthes > Tricladida > Geoplanidae > Bipalium > Bipalium vagum. The sequence continues at coordinate 13,916 of JBBMKC010130096.1, forward strand.
TAATTACTTAATTTTCAACTAATACACTTAAACGTATAAGTGATTATGAAAGTCATTCATAAAATTTTCATATTTCTGGTGATATTCTAGTTGCCTCTATTTGAATTCTATTCAGATCTTATCTTTTATCTTTCAGATCTTGGATATCTCTGTTTTCTTCTATATAACTGTCTTTAGATGTCGCCACAGGAAGAAATCAAATGGTTCTAGGCCCAATCTTTAAAAAATTCCTTCGAATTAATTGTCCTAGTTGCACAAAATACTATATGCAGCGTTTATTAAAGAATATTTTTATTTTTATTTTCAGATTTTCTAATTTGAGTTTAAGCTTCATGAGTTTGTTATCCTCACAAGACTTTATGATAGTAAGTATCAAATATCAGTATCAAATTGTATTTGTTTTACATTGTTTTTATAATTTTACTTAGTTTTAGAGATCATATTAAAAAATATATTCGCTTTATCCACAATTTTCATTGTTACGCTATTAAATTACTATGAACCTTGTCGTAACACTTAGCTCGTAAAGTTTACTGACCCCTTCACTTTTGTTAAAACGTTTACGCAAATGAATGAATCAAAACAACTAAAAATAACACTTTATAATCAAAGTTATTACCACAATGAATCACTAAAGAATAATAATAAAATTTTTACAATCACACAATCAAATTTTTCAATAATCGATCAAACTAAAACCAAAATGTCTTAATAAAAAAGAATAATCAATTAAACAATTAAATTAAAATGTTAATAAAATATCAATTAAATTATAAAAAGAACAAAGAAAATTACAATATCCTCACGAATTCTGTCAACGGCGGGTCCAAAGGGTGGTTTGCTAAGCCCAATTCGGTTCGCTCAGAAACCCCCTAAAGCGCAGGACCCATCGTAAACTCCTGTGGCATAGTTGAGGCATAAAATAAATAAATTACAAATTTCTTCCAAGATAATGTTTCTTCTGACAAATATCTCCGACAATATAATATGCTTCTTCCGACAAATTTCTCCAAATAAAGTTTAAGTCAAGATTTCTTGTTGTGGCAATCCGCTGCGGATTCAAACTCTTTAAATACTATTCTGGTCAAACTATCAATCAATCGTAGACTAGTTTTATCACTGGGAAATGCCAATTCTCTTTTTAGATCTTTATTCCTAAATCGGTCCCTTTTTGTGGATCCTGGTCTAATCTTGGCAATTTAGCTTCGTCATTGTCAAAATTAGATCAGTTTTTGAAAAAAGATAAATTAATATTTTATTATTAATATTATTATAATTAATTTTTCCACTTTTAATTAATTATAATTATTATTTTTAGTATTATTATTATTATTTTGCTTCTGGCCATTTTGCGGTCTTAATAATTAATTTATAATAATTATAAATATTCTAGACCCTTTTGCGGTCTTTAACATATTGTTTCTAGGATTAACAAGGATGTGTTCTTGTCTAACCCAAAAATTGGAAATTAAAGGTTTTCATTGTGTATATAAATATACATCATCTTACCAGATTATCCGACGACTTATAATTCAAACAAAATATAAGTCTAAAAATAATTTGTTGTTTTAAAAATCAATTATAGTTTTTTTATGATATTTATTCGCGCACATTTTTAAATTTGAATTATCCATCTTTTTAAGGTTATTTAATAAAAATTGACTCATTTCGGCAATCTAATTTATTTTATTTAATATATTTTTTTATATTTTATATTTAATTTTTACTATATAGTGAATTTGGAAAAAATCAAATATCTCTCGATTAACGATGAAAGAAAAAGAGCTGATCGAAGTCTATAAGAAGAAAAAAATAACATTATTATTTATAATATACAATCTCTTATAACAACAATTAAAAAAAATTCTATATATTATCAGTGATAAATAATGAATGAAATAACGGGTGATGTATAAAAAAGTGCACGACTTTTATCTTTCTAAAATTTGTATTTATGCATTTTACTTTAATAGGCTAAAACTTTTGTAGCTTCGTGAAGAGTATTTAAATTATATAAATATATTTTAAAGTTAAAAATCATTATATTTAGTATTGATTTATTCATGAAAGAAACAAATCAAAAAACACGTCGAAAACAGATTGTGGAATTTTTTCAAATGCATTCAGATAAAGC
>JBBMKC010130205.1:0-16049 GCA_037834085.1 Bipalium vagum
TAATATGTATACTTCGATTTAACGAAACTTTGATATAACGAAGTAATTTGATCGGTCCCTTGAAATTCGTTATATCGTGACTGAACTGTAAATTAGAATCCACTTTAATCCACTTTGATCACGATTAACGATAATAAAAATATCATGTCTCGATTTTTTTATGTAAATTAATTAAAAATAAGTCGATTATGATTTTCAAAATTTCGGCTTGTTTTATTAAAAATTTAATTTTACTATCTAATAAAGAATTTTAAAAATTAATTATAATTGTTTAAATATATATAGGCAGATTATCACAATTTGAAATTTATGGATTCAAAAATAAATATGAAGTATGTGAATTTGTCCGTAAATGAAAAAAAGAATTTTAAAATTCTATTACAAATTAATAATTCAACATAGTGAAGCTATTCATTCAAAGGTTTCACAACCTCGTATGTGAGCTGATAAAACAGTAGACATACTAATGCAAATATAAATCGGAAAAGAAGTTGAATCAGCTTTAAAAATTTCGTTCAGAATTGTTTGTGAAAAACATGCTCCGATAAACGGGTCTATTCCGATGGCCTATTACGCAACAAAAAGCACAGGTATTTTCAAAAGGTGCTGATTTTCATGCGGTCAATGATTGGATAAATAGAGCATGTTAAAAAATTATTATCGAGTAGGTACCCAAGGATATTTAAAACGCAGATGAAACGGCACTCTATTTTGGTACAAAGCCTGAACATACTTATTTAAAAATGTAATTGATAAAGAATTTCAAACTATAAAAACCGGGTGACAAATTCTTGTGCTACTATGGAAGGTGTAAAGAGATTTATTATTTATTAAAAAAAGTAAAAATCCTTAGATTTTAAAGGTTATCAACGTTTTTAAGTTAATTATGATTCTAGTCAAAATGCATGATGGTTAGTGAATTTTTTAACAATTGATTGTTTAAATAGGATCTAAAGGTAACGTTGAAAATTGTCTAAATAATAGATAACGACATCGCACATCGAATAAATGTCATTAAATTATTTACTTATCTTCGACTTCTACATAGTTAATTCAGTCATATGATCAAGGCATTAAACGAAGTTTAAAAGCTTCTTCTCGCAAAGGAATCATAAATGAACTTGAAAATCCAAATTAACGCATTGAACTGGGTATTAAAGTCGAGTAAGCATATCGCAGGGAACTCAATCATAAACTGCTTCAAAAAGAGTGGATTTTAAAACTAGATTTTGAATTTTAATAATCTTACGGTGTTGTTGCCGATATCTTTATACCAAAAAGGCAAAAACACTGTTTTGGCAACAGAAAATTTGTGTGCCGTTTATGTCTTGGATGCATTTCATGTTTGAAAAGTGTAGCGTTGGTTCTCTCGTTTTCGAGAGTTATTTGACATTTGAAGATGATACACGTTCTGGGAGTCTGACATGCTATGATGCGAAAAATCCGTTGGTTACCACTTGAAAAATGTAAAGTGTCATACTCATCACTTGAAAAATCATCTCAAGGCTCTTGGATACACTCAAAAATTCTGCAAATGGTTTCCTCATAAGTTCATTGATGCTAATCGTATGGAAAATCGTATGGAAAATTTTGATCGCTAGTCAAAAGTTCAATCCTTTTCTCGATCGGCTTATAATCAATATATGAGAAATTGATTAAGTTCGACAATCTGGTTTGTAAAAGAATTTTGCTTATTTTATCAACCCTTACCATCTATTGCAAAGCCAATTTTTCATGTCCATAAATAAATGTTGTGCATCTGGTTGGACAAAAGAGGCCCAGTTCATTATGAATAAATCATCCTATAGGTGAAATCATAACTGCTGATATATACTGTGCTTAATTACCTCTTCAGTCAAAAAATCATGGACACAAGTCCAGTTTTTTAAACAGGAGAGATGTTATTCTGCAGCACGATAATGCCAGACCTCCTGTCGCAATGATTATTCCACAAAAATTGGTGCAACTTAGCTGACAGGTTTTGCCGCATGAAAATATATTTTTGGATTAAAATTGTTTTAAAAATATCTTGATTTGTTGTATTTTTTCTATTTCCATGAGAAAAAATAATTTGATTTTAAATATTTAATCTCACTTAAATCTTTAAATGAATGAAATAAGATTTTCCTTTAAATGTTCAATTTTTAGTGGTATTTAATGTTTTTACATGAGATTTATCACTTTATCTTTTTGGGTTGAAAACATTCTTCTTTTTTTTTCAAATCAATCTTAATTTTTAGTTTAAATTCTTTTCAATTCTTTGTGAATCAATAAAATCGATTGAAATATTTACTCAAACAAATGACTGGTAAAATTTCATAACTCTACCAATATTGATAGTACTTTCTGAAAAAGTTAAAATTTTTTAGTAGACTAATACGAATTTTGTGTTATGCTTTTGAGAAATGCATTTTTTTAATGTTCGAAATTGATTTTCAAAAATTTTTAAAAAATCAGTTATTTTATTTATTTTCTTTTATTTTAAAAGATAACTTCGACTTATTCTTAAAAATTATTTTAAAACTATTTTTCCTCTTCTCAATCACTTAATGCTAATTATAATTATATTGTTTTTTTCAATATTTTCTTATTTATATGTATTCAATTAACAATATTCCCTCCAATAAACAGAATTGGAATGGCAATTATATTATCCAATAATGTAAATGCAGTCGCGAACTCTGACCAAACTGAAAACGGTTTAAAATTCCTTTTAGAATACTTACAACTTTCATTACCGATTGATTGTCCACTTAGTGGATCGGTAACTTCTCTTATTTTACGAGAAGCTACTTTGCCGAGTAGATCGTTTTTGAAGGAGGTCTCAGAAATTTTAAAATTGAAGTCGCTAGTAACTTTATTGAAAGAAATAATTATTAACATTCCGTTAAAAAACCTGATTCAAAGTAGTGTACACAATCTCAGTGGTAAATTGAAAAAAGCTTCGGTGCCGATTTGTGGAAACAAAACAGAAAATGAATTGGGTGAGCTTTCTTTTCCAGAATCATGTTTGAAAAATAATTTTAATTTTAATTTGGTTTTATTTATTTTTTAATAATACTTTATAAATTTGAAATTTTCGACTTTATATTAGGTTGTTTCATAAGTTTGATCATTCTTCATTAACGTGTTTAAATATGAAAAATATAGCATGTGTTATCAATGAAATAAATTCAAGTTGTTTTAATTGTTTATAATGTTTATTTTATTATTCTAAATCAATCAAATAATTAGTGTCAAGATGACCTTCAACCGACGAAAAAATAAGATTATAGAAGGAACTAACAGCATTAATTCGGTTTTATCCTGAAACACTGGATATCATAACATGTCCGCATTGGTTTTCCAGACTTAAAGAAGGATTTCTAATTAGATAACTGCCCAACCTCGGGACGTTATTCTGATGTTAATGAGGACTTGCTACGATCAAGGAAAATCCACAGAAACTTAAACTGATATTTAGACTAAAACGAGTTTGGATAGAGTGACAAAAGTCAGTTTTTCAGACTGTCGAAAATTAGATCCGTTATTAATTGACAAATTTCCAGAAACCAGTATGACTAAAACTCTTCAAATCACTGGTTTCCAGACATCAGAACGCTTCATTTTTCGAATGGGTTGTTACTGTGATTGAAAAATTGGTTGCATACAACAATTTTAACCACAAAAGACAATGATTTTATTGTGACCAAGTCTCAGTAACAGGAGTAAAGTCTAATTTTATAGGAAAGAAATTGGTTTTGTAGGTTTTGTGGCAAATTACTGTAATTCTTCATGAACTGATACAAGTTGTCCAAGCTTTTACCGCGCAACTCTATTGTGCCAAAATTATCCTTCTCCACAAAAAAATCTCTCAGAAAAATTGGCATTGATAATCAGAAAAGAGGTGATCTTACAATTCTTTCTTACAAATTGCCAGAATGAGGCGGGCAAAAATTAAAAAAACATGATACTTGTTTACCTCATTATTTATTAGGTCATAATGTATGAAATGGATAGTAATGCAAAAAACAGCAGAGACAGAAAGATAGATCAATACTCCTTCATGATACTGCCAGACTGGACATTGCAAATTGGGCTAAATTAAAAATTCTGCAGATTGTTTTTGTAAACATTGGTTATGCTCCTTGTTCCCTAAATCTTTCACCTGCCGATGATAATTTTCCAGAATTTAGAAAACTTCATATAAGGAAAAATAACTCCATCTTAAGAGGCTGTCCAGATTGCTTCTGTGCAATTTATTAATTCTCTCAAGTAAGGGTTGATAAGAGTTGATCTCTGAACTACTGGCGAGTTGGTAGGAGTATATCATTGTTGGAGACACTTTGGTTAATTCCATAGTTCTTTGATAAGCATTCAATAATACAAGTATGGTATTAAAGCTATACATTTAATACTTTATAACCTACTAATAGAAGAAAATATTGGTGATCGAATTTCTCCTAGCAATTTACTATTAAAATGGAATGAGGAAAATTTTTTTAAAAGAAAAAAGAAGCGAACATGGCTTGTCAAAATTTTCTCTTATGCACAAATTATTCTAAAGCAGGCTTGTGCTTAAAAAGGTTTTATTTTCAGTTTGATGGAATTGGAAATGTATAATTGATGTTGAGTTTCTGCACACAAAAATATCATTAACTCTGTTAAGCATGATTGTCATTTAGATTGCAGTGGATTAAAATTTTCCGGAAATATTTTAATTAAAAAGAAATGATATTTTATGATAATCACATATCAGAATGTTGATGAAATATTCTAAATCAGAATGCATATTCTTTCCACATTGTTCTTTTAAATTACCAGCTTTTCTATTTCTTGCAGAATAGTTTAAACTAAACATTTCAGTGTTTTGAAGATATCGAAAAGCGAAAAATATTTCACCCAACATTTTACAGAATTATTTATGGGTATCATTATGAAACTTCTTAATCAATGGAGTGCATAAAACCTTATAAATTTATGTGCTCTTTAAAAGATTTAATTTTTTTTCAAAAAGCTTTCTGATGTGCCTCCTAATAAAAAACTAATCGAATTTAATCTGAAAGTATAAAGCGTAGAAGGCAACAAATGTGGATAATTTTGACTGACAACTTGTTATTAGATATGAATGGGAAATGATCTGATATGTTTTGGTGAACTTAAAAGTAATAGTGGTCGCATTTTTCTTTAATAGAACTTGATAATATATACCTTTGACGTGATGTCATCAGGGTTAAAATTTGGCTAAAGTGTCGCATTTATACGTTTTTTTATTTTTCTAAAAATTTTGAAACTTTGGTGCCACATGAAGCCACTTCTCTGTGATCTATCAAGACCGCTAACATATAAACTGACAGCCCTGGGTATTTTTTGTACCTTCAGTCACATGATGGATAGGTTTGAGTCGAATGGGAGAGCGGATTGATAGACATTCTATAACTACAACATTCTATAATTAAATCAAAATGGATCCGTCATTAGTATTCATTGACGAATACATAAGTTTAAGTAATAAGTATTACATAAATTAGAATTACATAAAAAAATATTATTTTTTTAAAATTTTATTGATAATTATCAAGTATAAAATTGAATATTGATTATTACATATAATATTTAAAAAGTCAATCAGTTTTATATAGTATTTGAAACTGATATTTTATTTTCTTTATTGGTTTTTCATTATATATTTTTAAACATCATTTTGTCTTGTATATTATTGAAAAAGTCATTTGTGAATATTTACGTGGTATGTAATAATTTTTCTTTAAATTTGATGTACTTATTTTTTTATTGAAATTTGTTGATTTATGTATTTTCAAAATCAAGTTTAGATTTTCAATATTTTTGTTACTTTTTTAAAAATCATATTGATTAAATAATTTTTTTCTTTTGAAAGATAAACATTCAATAATAATATTATTCTCTGCTGCTATTAACTTTCTAGAGAAGATTTAGTTTTATTAAGTAATTTCATAATTTTTAATTTACTTAATTAGATTTTTCTGCTCAACAATTTTAAGAATTATTTTATTTTATTTATCTTATTATTTATTAATTTTTATAAATTTAATCCAAAGTCAATTAAGTATATGGTTTTCTCAAAAAAAAAACAGGCTATAATTCTAATATTGATCATTATTTATTCTTATTCATTTAAAAATCATCATTATCAATTGTCATTTCTATTGTAGGGAATTTTAATTTTATTAATTCATTGAAATTTTATTTAATTATAAATATATGAAAATTATCAAAAAAAAATTCTATCAAAATTACTCAGGTGACTCAAATCAACTGTTCTTTTCCGTTCAATCTGATTTGAAAGAGAGTAGTCCTCAAAAAAGGATTAAAAATGAAATCCATCAAACTTTCCTCAAGTCTCATAATGCCTGCCTAATAATCGATTGTTTGGCAACACGCCTTTGTGGTCCCAATACTGACTATTTGCTGAATAATGACATTATAGAATTTCTTGTCATTTGCTGCAATGTAAGGATTTTCGCATTCTTATTAATTATAAAAATTATTAATTGAACTTTTGACGGAAAATTACATTAAAAGGTTTTTTGACAATCATTAAAAATAATCACTGAAAATTAAAGAATATAATCAATATTATCCATAATCTTATTAAGTCATTAAGTTTTTTGGTTAATCTTTTAATTTATTATTAAAATGCAGTATTTCATACTTTATTTAAATTTAGTATTAAAATTTTATCAATATTTGATTGTAAAAAATAAATATTTTATTAAAGTATTTAAGTTAAATACATATATTAATGAAAAAATATTTTGTTCTTTGATTACATTTAATAAACTTTAATAAAAATTTTATTCAACGAAAAAGCCTTACTTAAACGCAATAAAATATAACTATCTGTAGATAACGAATGTGTGGTATAAAATTTTCAAAACTTCCTCTATTCGAGAAGATAAAAATAAATTCAAAATTATTTTCATTAAATAAATTCGCTTTTCAATAATAATGATTTCTACAATTAAAATTAAGCAAATAAAATTAATATTTATGGAAAATCGGTTAATAATATCAAATGAAAAGAAAATCTTTTAGAGCTACAAAAGATAATTAAATTTGAAAACCATAAAAATCAGTATTTTTTAAAAAAATATCAAACAAGAAAATAGAAAAATCTATATTCATGTTACAACGGAAATCGGAAAGTTTTCACTCGAAAATAATTGATTGTTTTGTGTGTTGTATAAAAATTAGTAAAGTAAAGAATAATTGAACACAGAATTACTTTTTTGCCATTCAGTGAGGAGTTCCAGTTAATAAACTGCAGTATAGAAATCTATAGTTAACTGTAAAGATATCTTCCGGACTCTAGATTTTGTGGTGTATTTACTATGTAAAAGATGCTAATACATTTACGACACAGAAAGCAGACTGCTTGACTCTCACTTGTGAAGTACTTGTCACTTGTAAATAAAAATACGACATTTCAGTTTTTTTGCAATTATTTTCAATTTTCTTTAGACAGTTTTATTTTTGCGCCATCTTTAAACTGAAACTATTATTTCAATAAATGACACTTTAATCCAACAATGCTTTACTATGGTTAACGGTTGCCTGAATCTTTGTAAACACGAAATTTTTCTATCGGTACTCACAATATAATAACTAGAATTTAGGTACCTTTTCAAATTTTCTATAACCATTAGTAACAAAACCAATGATTATTGTGATAATTTTCACATTCAATATATATAATATAATTTTCAAATGTTTGTAATAGATAAATTTATGAAATTATGATACTTATAATTTCTGGACGAAAATAATACAGTGAAAAATAAATAATAAATAATAATAAAATAATACAGTAAAAATACAGTGATAAACATTCGTTTAGACGCACATAAATAATTGCATATATTTCATGTCCTCTGTTATTAATAAATATAAATTTGATTTATATTAATTTACCATTAATAAATTAACCCAGAAAACTCTTTTTGTAATAAATTACTTAATATGGCTTTATATAGATTTAAAAGTGTAAAAAATTCACAGAAAAGTCGAAACATTCGTTTAAACGCATTGATGCTTTATGAATAAAAAATACTCAATTATAAATACAATTAAAGCCTGTTTAATAAGGTATATTTATTCCTTGTGCTTTAATCAAATTAAAAATTCTTTTCGGCATTGACATAGCTAAATTTTTCAATGTTGAATTGTCATTTTCACTCCAGCATTCCTTTATCTCTTTGGAGATCGAAAATACCCTGAAATTGCCTTCCATTAGCATAAACCTTGGAAGCTAATATGTCCCAAAGATTTTCCAGGGGGTTTAAATCTGGACTGCAACTTGGCCAGTCAATTAAGTAAATTTCTTTTTAAAAAAACCATGACTTTGTTATCTTTTAAACATGGATAGGAGCGTTATCCTGCTGGTAATGGAAACTAATTTCCGAAATTTGTTTTTTTTAACTGCGTCTAAACGAATGTATACCACTGTAAGTGTGTCGCGTTCTCCATTCTAAATTTTTATTAGCGAATATTTTTGATATGTTGCGTCATGGGGTCTAATTAAAAATTTGAAAAAATATATTTTGAATACCCTATAATTTGAAATAACATTGCATAATAAAAATAAGGTTAAATAAAATTGATATTTAAAATAACGTGACAATAATAACACTAAATAATCATGATTTTTAATTTTTATCGTTACAAGGTAAACAATTCCAAACAAGTTAATAAGTAGTAAAAAAATCTTTTTTCTCTGATAAAATTATTTCTTAATTTTATACTCAACATAGCGGAAAATTAAAATATTTTCAAATGAAAATGAAAATTTAATAACAATTTTTATTTAAAGAAAATCTATCCCTGATTTAATTTTAACTTTGCAAAAAACTGTTTTCTCTTTTTCGTCAAGTATAAGTTTTTGATATAATTTCTGCACTGAGAAAATAGTTAGAATAATTTATCGATTTGAACTGCTCTGTTTTTCGATTATTGTTTAAATAGACTTCAAATTTTGATAATGATCTTGCTTTCTAACTGTCTTTTATTGACTTGCTTTCTTATGTAGTATCTGCGGCCAGTTGTTTCCAAAAATATTTCTTTCAGACTGAAAACCGCCGCAGATTAATAGGATTAAAATTTTGACTATTCTTTAAAAATTCAAAATTTGTAAAATAAATATACTATCATAAAGATATTCTGATAAATTGTATTTAAAATATTTCATTTACTCAAAAATTGAAAAAAATGCCTTTACAAAGTTGTCAATAAAATTATATCAGTTAGGTCTTGAATACCTTGAAAATTTTGTACATTGGCACTTGATTTAATCATCACCATCAAAATTCATAAATATTTCAAGACAATTAAAAAAAAGGAGTCTACTTTGAGTTATGAGACAGTTGCAAAAATAATGTCCTATCTTAATTATGACATGAAGTGTCACAATTCAGATAAAAATGAACTTTATTAATCAAAATAAAAATCATGGGATGCAATGCATTTCTGCTGACGATTAATTAATTTATTTGATTCCGGTTGCTTTTGAAGGCTACGAACTCATCAAAGTCTGCTTCAACATACCTCTTGAAAATGAATTTGTTGGCGACAAATAATTAAAATTTTCAACTTTGTTTGTACGACGTGTAACCCTTGAAAAATAATTAGATTCTTTCTATTGATCAATACCAAGGGCTTAGAAGTTTCATAATGGCCAAACCATTTTGCTGAACTTCATTGATTGTTCCATAGAATTTATTTTTCGTCGCATTTCATGATTCAATAAAGAGATGGATTACTGTTGATGCACCAAAAAATTAAGATATAAATTATAGACGACGATTTTTTTGTTTATCCCTTAGGTGGTTGGGTATTTTCATATTTTTTCTTTTCAATTTGATATAAATGACGAAGTACAGTGGTATGGCTATGCTGAGTTCACCTGCTAATTCTCTAATGGTTTTGATAGATACACATAGATTATATGTAGTCGGTTATTGTCAATGTCACATATAAGTTACGATCATTTGATATTCAAGTGTCTCATCTCCCTGGCAAAAACGTCTATACCAATGTTGCACCACCGATTATTAACTGTTCATTGACCAAATACTTTATTAATTTTGCTGACCGCTTTAGTGATTTTTTGCATGATTTTTACTAGTACAAGAAAATTGTTCTAATTTGACTTTTTACATGTTCCGTTAAATCGTCTTGAAAAACTAATAATTAATAATCATTAAAAATTATTCATAAAAAGTACTTAATGAGATTTAAGCTTTCAATTTGTAGTGAAGTATAAGCATTATATAAACAACATGCATTTTAAAATACATTAGATAAATAAAAAATTACATTTTAGCACCAGCCTATTACATTGCCAAATTTGTTTTATTCTAAATAAAAAAGTTATCTTCTATGTAAGTGTGGTGCCTGCCAGAGCGTTAGGAAAGATTCAAAATTATCGTATAATCCAGTATATAAACCACAACCATAGATTAGCCGCAACTATTTTTTTCACAAAAAAACTAACTTCTTAAGATAAAGTGCGGCTTATCTTAACTCAAGATTTTTAAAGTTAAATAATAAATTAAAAGTAATATGACATTATAAATCTATAAATTTTTTGAAAAGTTAAAATTTTTTAAATCAATATTTAAATTCTTAAAGTTATTTGAGTAACATACTAATAAAGTAAATGTTAATCAGGATTGTTACCAATGGTTATGAAAAATATTTTTACAGTTATAATCTGCATGACTGCAGATTTTTATAAAAATCTAGATAGTTCGTTCGCAATCACAAGTTAATTTTAAAAATTAGGTTTTTTGTAAGATAGGCCGTGGTTTATATACGGATTATACGGTAATTTAAAAATTGATAAAAATAATAAGAATCAAGTTTGTTTTTAGTATTAAATTATTATATTGTAAAATTATTGTAAATTTTCCAATTAAAATATTGATTTATAATTTTTTTATAATTGACCAATTAAATTTTGTATCTGTTTAATATTTAATTATTTAAATTCAGTCAATTTATTTTCATAAAAGATTTTTTCTCTCTTTAAGATAGAAAGTCTAAAAAATAGACGGAAAAAACTAAAGTAGAATTACTAATTATGAAATAATATTAATTGTGTTACTCTAAATATTAATAATATCAATTTTAGCTGTCAAAAATCGATATTGATGGAAAAACGGGTTATCAGATATGGACTATCGTTTTAAGAGCCATTCTATGTTTTGAGAAATTTGCTTTAACAAGTAAGTAATTGAAGCATATTTATTTAATAAATTAAAAATAATTATACGTATTATTTATAAAATGCTGTCTAGTTTTATTATTATTATTATTATTATTATTATTATTATTATTATTATTATTATTATTATTATTATTATTTGAAAAATAGTTTTTCACTAATCCGCTCATTTTTTTATTATTTGATTGCAAATCCTAAACGATTAGATATAATTTTTAAAATTTTAAGAAATAACATTAATATTGACAAAAATTATTTAAATTTATTCAAATTTGTTATTATCAAGAATTTCTAAATCATCTTCTTCCTAAACCTATTCAGTTATAAGAAACGTACTCTTTTTATGAAAATGCGTCAATCGATTATTTATGAATTTATTTATTATTGTTCAAAATAATAATTTTCAGTATATTTTTATTTTAAACTTTACTTCATTTTCAAAATTTAACTTTTTCAATATGATTGTAAAACTTAATTTTATTAAGTCAAATTTTATTAAAAAATAAATGGTAACATTTTATTACATTATGCATTTTTGTATTTTTATGTATTTTTGTGTCCTCTGCCTGAACAAAAGTTCCTATTGATAAATCTAGAGGACTGAGAACAGTGAGTTAGGATGCCATATTGATTTATCCCAGAAGTTTTTATTTTCATTGAGCCATGCTCAGATTGCCTTTGATGTATGACATTGAGGTTCGTCTTTGGGAAAAATAATTTCAAACATGCCATCATAGTTGGCTGGAACCCATTGGAAAAATATTTCTTGCCAAATCTTCAGATAACTTTTAGTGTTTAGTTTAAAACCCTTGTTAAAAAATATTGAGGTATTTTTTTAGCATATGAAGACACCAGTCCAAAAACCATCACATGGTTGGGGTTTTTTATCTGGTTAATGGTTTCTGTGATCTGGGACATTTCTCACAGATATTTTTGAGATGTGCCTATGATTTCTATTGTTTTGAACTTTGTTAACGATAAAATATTTCTCATCAGAAATAAAAAAACGATGTCTCCTTTTGTTTTTTTCAAAATTGACCTTATTTTCTCAAATCTTGACACTGAGTGAATTATTTAGCAACTGGTGTTTTATTATTGCTCTTGACTTTAAATCTAAGTCTTCATTAATAATTCTTCTCATTGCGGGTTCAGAAATACCCATTTCATTGGACATTTTGCTCATTGATCTCATAGGGTTTTAACTTATCTGGTTTTTGACTTCTTTTTTTACCAAATTTGTTGTTCTTACTGTCCTATTCGTGTTTCAAGACCGTGCCAGAATTTTCTAGGTTTGACTTGATTGTATATAATATTATTTTTGATACTTCAAATATTAATGATCTCATTTACTTATTTTTGGGTCGTTTATATTTTCATCTAAAATATAAAAAATTTTTAAAATAAATTAATGAAGTCCAATGATAGTTTAAATGTCAACAAATAGATAAAGCTGTGTTCTGTTTAATGAAATTGACTAATTTAAAACACTTGTTTACAATTTAATTTAATTAATGGATAATATAATACATCAAATTTTTATTCGGTATAATTATTAAAAATTATATTAATATTTATTCTAAATTTATAAAGATTAAATGAAAGTTCATTAATAAAACCGATGAAAAATAAAATCACTGTTTAATAAAATTATAGATATAGATATTGATTATTTCTAAATTAAAGAACATTTCATATTATTATCATTATTTGATTTAGGAAATTGTAAAAACAAAATTTCAAACTATTTTCAAGAACTCAAAATTGATATTCCATTTGAACATTTGGAGGCACTTAGTGACAGTAAAGATATGTTGAAAAGAGAAGTTGGGTTTGTGTCACAGTGGTTATTGGATAATGCTTGTAAGGAGTGTTTGTTTTCCTGATTGAAATTAAACATTCTTCGTCATAAAAAAATGATAAAGATAAATAAATAATATTTCATTAAAATATTATTTTTTCCAAAAATAAGAATTTAATTTCGTTCTTATTATTACTAAATAATCTACTGAGGACTATTACATCGCCCAGACACCAATTTTTGTGCTTATGTTTTGATTATACCATGTAAGAAAAATTTATTAAATGATTATAATTTTGCTATTTCCTGATTCTCATATCTTTAATCTTTAAATTTCACTAAAAAAATTCAAAAAATTTTCTTTTGTTGATTATAGTATTTTCCGGACTATAATTCGAAATGTAAAAAATTTTGTAAAATCCATATATTTTAATCTCGAGTTATATATGGATTTAAAGTAGTCATAATACTATTATATTCAATATTGACCTCAATATTATATTCTAAAAAAATAAAATGCTTGGTGCAGAATTAGTTTAAATTATTTATCTTCGTTTTCAAGGTCATTATGCATAAACCATTCAAAATCTTCATCGTCTGTCAATCTTAAATAACAAAGTTAAGGTAGCTGCAATATCTTGATTTTCTTTTTATCTTACTCAATCTCTTCTCGTTGCGCATTGGTGGTAATTTTTGCTTTTCTGAATCGTTCTAATACAGATATTATCACATCCCTTGCTAATCCGCTCAGTCACATGTGCATAAGTGGCGCATAGCACATGTCCACTGTCAGTGCAGCTGTGTTTGCGACAGTCAACCAATAATCTCACTGACGTCTGGGATTGATTTTGAAGATAAGGTTCACCGATATGTCTGAAGGCTAAAAAAATGTTTTAAATCGAAGTTTTAGTAGGATCTTAACAAAAAGATTTTAATTTATAGCTAAATAACATAGAAACAATAAATACAAAAATATTTGAGTAAAATAATTTAAATAGGCTATATTATGACGTTAATCTTTATTTTCATGTTTTTGATAGGGGTTTCTAAACTTTTGATCAGTAGTGTAGTTTTAAGATAAATTTCAATTTTTATTAAAATGCACATATACACTCAATTCTCTTCTAATGAGATTTTGAAGTTATGCGGTTTATTTTTTAATGAAACTATACTCTTTTTTATGCGACTTTTTCTAGTCCGTATCTACCGCATAAAAAGAGAATAGAGTGTAATTGGATAAGACATTATGAGAAAAGTTAGTTGAAGTGAAATATAAAATATCACATAAATATAACAGAAATTATTATTATATATGTTCTATTATCATATTAAATTATTATTATACTCTGTATTATTTTTTACTGGTTATTTCAATAACTATTTAATAGAGATAGTATGATGAGATATTTCACAAAGATGATTATATGAATTATTTTAGTTATGATTAAAATCTGAAATAAATAAAAATTTATTAAATTGAAAATGAAATTAAAATGCACCATACAAAAAACCTATTAGTTTAGAAATAATAGTAAACTAGTATATTGAGGAACATTTAGTTTTTTTTGTAACAATAGCCTAATATTTTATGTCACACTTAAATTGTCAAAAAGAAGGAAATATTATTACAATAAAAGTACTAACAAGAATAAGATTGAGTAATGCAAAATTGATTGTTATAAATTTCTCTTGTTATTGCGATTAATTGATTCCTTTTGATATTAGAAAATCTAAAATAACGTATTTATTTCGTATTAGAAAAGATTTGAAATTTCTTTAGTGGTTTTATAAAATTGAATATACTATGCTGGAGTAAAAGAATCTTGCAGTTTTGTATTAAATGACAGCTATTTAAAAAAAGTAAAAAAAAAATTCTTTCTTTTGTAAAAAATTCAATTGTATCCTTAATTTTTTGAATTTTTGATCAGAGAGAGGTCATTCTTTGAATACTGAGTTTTGTAGACTAGAATAGATGGTAGTTCAAGATTTGCCAGGCCTCGTCTTCTAATTAATTCCTTACTATTAATCAAGCATATGATCTAGTGTTATTGTGTTGTATGTTTATTTTTTCTTGTTTATTATCTTTTTTTTCGGTCAGGTCTCATTTCAATCATAATAATTGGAATCAATCTTGTATTGGACTTATTCTTCCTCATAGTTGAGTACTCCAGAGTAAATAAAAAATTATTGATTTGCATAACTTTCGAATAAAAAATTATGCTTTATTGGTGATGAAGTTTTCATTTAAGATAATCTAAGATACCTGACGTAACAATTCCATGAAAAAATTTTGTTTATGTTTATAGACCAAAACCTCAACAAGGAATTTTCAGCGTTTAATCTCAATTAATTCGTAAGACCTAATTAATGAAATATTCTTTTAGCTTTCAGATATAGTGTAACATTGTTAGGTAACACACAAAGGATCAGTCAGTTCAGATTGGCTGTGTTGATTATTGATATCATGAACGAATTTATAATTTTATCTATTGAAAAAGTAGATTCACGTCAACATACTTATTTATATTAGAAATTTTTAAACGAAGGATTTTTCAAGGTTTCATATTTATAATTTATGAAAATAGTGAAAAAATTAACGAAAACATAACTGAAATATGCTAAGTTTAATAAATATTTACACACCTTCAAGTATTTATTATTGATAATTCACTAATTTCAATTCACAATCAGTAAATAATTCGGTTTTTGATTTTGTTTATACATCAATAAATGAATAATAAAATTTCTGGTTTCACTTATTATAAACACATTTTGAAAAAATCATTGATAACTAAAATTTCTCTATATAATAAAGGTGTCTTTACTATTGGCATGATCTAAGAAAGGAAAAGTTGATATATTCAAAGGATTAATTTTTAAATACAATGTATTAAAAAAATATTAAAATTTTTATTGTAATTTATAACATTTTAATATACTCATGCTCAAAAGTGTTAGCCATGTAGAATTTATTACCAAAAATAAAGAAAATGTTTTATTTAACTGTTT
>JBBMKC010130314.1:0-16045 GCA_037834085.1 Bipalium vagum
ATAATAATAATAATAATAATAATAATTTACATAGTTTAATCCTTTAAAGGAATTGAAATAGGAATGAAATAGTTAATGATACACTAAGGACCATTTAATTTATCCTGTAATGTTAGTTAAAACTCGTTCACCAGTCCACGAAAAGGAAACAGATTTGAACTTCAGAAATAACAGATGACTTTCATTTTCATATTACTATTTTTATGGATTTATCATTTTTTGTATAGATAAAAGTGAATTTGTGCCTCATTTGGCTTTTAGAAAATAAAAGGGACTTCGGAATAAGCGTGACAACTATATTTTTATGACAATCACATAAAAGTGAATTTTTGTTTAAAAATATCAACTTCTAGCAAAATGAAAGTAAAAAAATAATATTTGAAAAATAATAAGGATTTGGCTCATGAGTCCATTATATTTATTTGATGACTTAGTTTTACATACTGATATTATTAAATATTTTATTATAAGTTTTCATGTTTAATGAACTATTTGTTTAGGTTCTGGGTTTCGGCTTTTTGAGAGGTAATAAATTTTCAATTAGATATTATTTGGAGTTTTTCATGTTTTCTGACGAAATTATTATAAAAATATTTTCTTAAAATATTTTAAATAAATATTAATATAATATAATATATATAAATTATATAAGATATGTATTTTATTATGATATATATTCTATCAGAATATATAAAAATTAAATAAAATTATAATAAAAGAATACTATATTCAAAGTACAAAATTAATTACTTCCACATTATTATTATTATTAATTGTAAAATAATAAACTAATGCATTTTATTTTTCTAATTTCGTTCAAAATAATACTTTTTTATTATGATTATTATGATTATTATTAATATTATTAATATTATTTATATTATTATTCACTTTCATATAAAAATACATTTCCCTATTAGAAATTATAAACAATAACTACCTATGGACACCATGACAACAATATCCAAACATTAAGAATATGTTTCCAAACACCAAATTACAAGTAGCAATTAATGGAAGAAGTCTTCTGAAATTAAGTACCTACTAAGTTGCTTTTTAATAATCCCTAAAAATTAAAATAAGTAAATCAATGTGCTTCCTCTTTGTACGCAAACTGTATCAGCTTTAATATCATCACAGATATTGACAGTTCATTGCTTGGTGAATTACCATAGGAAAAGCTTATCTATTAAACTGAGAGCAAGAAAACAAAATATTTTTTTAAGTTACGAGATAAAAAAATTTTCTATTTCTTTTAGAAAAAATTTATATAATCTATGTTAGATTTATTTTACTTCTTTTTAATTTGACATGGTTATTAAATATATATTATATAATGTATACGTATAGTAATAATACGGGTTTCTAAAATATTACAGGGTGACCAGAAATAACCCGTCCTTAAAGTTTCAGTCATTTTACATAAAAACTAACATTTATTATAACAATTTTTATAACATATATTTTTTTCACAATATTAGCTAACATAATTAAAATAGTTGAAATGATGTGAGTATAATAGCAAAATGCTTCACTCGATCTGTAAGGTATTTCCTTGTGAAGGTCACGTCTGTAAAACGAAGTGGACTCTCGTTAATTGTTTTTTTTTATATGGAGATTAATTATATAAGTAGAGCAATATCAGCAGACTGTAAAAAAATGAATTTTTCAAAAGAAGGTTAGAGTTGGTATTCGTCAAGATATGATAGGATATTTAGAAAATTTTCCCGCTCTATCATAGAGATTCAAAAAGTGGCAGCCGATAATATTTTATTACATGAGAGGACAGAAGAAAATCTGATGGCAAAAAGCTTTGATCAGATATATTTCTACTGCAGATATGTATTAGCCAATTTGAAAATAAGGCTGAATTGAGAAGATTGGAAATTGTTGAAGATATTAAAGATGTCGATAAATTATTTAATGAAATTCACAAAAGAATTTGGAACAATTTAGCTCTGTTAGGAGGTATTGTATGTAGCTTTGTTAATCAGTGCAGATTATATCAGATTATTTTGTATGCATATGATCGTCACTGAATTAATGAATGCTCAACCAAAAGATTAATGAAATGTGGAACGTGTAAAGATTGGAACATATCAGCAGGCCTTGTGCTAAAAAAGTCTTTTGGGTTTTGCTTGTAAAAAATGATGGTACGTACGTCGTAAATTTTCAGAGTATAAGTCTCACAGACATGAAAGTACTGATCTTCAAACTTTAGAATGTGTAAGGGTCATAAAACCCATAAAACCCATTCCTAAAATGACAAATTATTTAATGAAATTTGCAAAAAAACATTCGGATTGATTGAAACTAAAGTAGTTCATTGACTTTCGGTTTTAGAATTGCAATATTTTAAAAAATTTTCATTCTATAATTAAAAAATGAGTTCTTATTTTTATGTTGTTGAGGTGAGAGATCCGGTTGATATATAGAACTTGAAATTGAGATCAGCCCAAATACGAAAATTTCAATTGGATATTGAAATCATTCATGGAGTAAGTGCTTATTTTGATGGACTGGATCAATCTTTTTATAAATAAGGAATTAATAAATTTGAGAAACGTCGGATGAAGTGTATAAACCTACTTGGGGGTTATGTTGAAAAATAAACTTAGTTCTGTGTAAATACAGTGCGACACAAATTTATTTATGCACCAATAAAATTTTTTTTATTTTATAAATTTATTTGTTTTAATTTGTTTTAATTTTGTAAAGCCAAAAAATCAAAACCAAATAGATATTTTTATGAAATGTATTTTATTTAACTGTGAGGAATAGTGTTAGCCAAATTGTCACCACTTTGTTGAACACAAAAATATGGTCTTTTAGTTGAACCTTCCGTAATATTTGCCCAGGATTTTTTGTGAAATTTGAGATATTAAAAGCGAATGTTGGATTTGAACTATTCCAGGTTATGTGGTTAATTAACACACACTTTTTCTTTAAAATACCTCTAAAGAAAAAAATCTGAAATCGTAATATCTGGTCATGAAAAATTTGAAAATTTCGATATTAATCGATTTTGAAATTTTTTTTCAAAATTTTTATAGTGGCTTGTACATATTGAGAAATAACCCCATCTTACTGGAACAGTATGTTATTTTCCTTTTTCAATTGCGGAAACGAAACTTCTGAAGCATTTCCCATTATATTTCACCGTTTTCTACTTTCAACTGTCAATCATGATCTTCCAAAACCGATAAAACTAAATATTTAAATATATTATTAAAAGACGAGATTGATAAAAAAATATTCAAAAATTGCTTGGTTCACCAAAGGTACAACTCGGTGGGATATAATAATTTAATAAAAATAAATATAATAATAATAATATTTATAATATTAATAAAATCTCAATAATATTATTAATATTAATTACATTTATATTACTTAGCAATCAACAGGATCTAATGACCTTTTTATCAAATATATTTATATTAATGCCTCTAAATTAAATATTTAAATTATCAGTGAAAATTATTTACACTTTTTGTTAGAAAATATTTGTGTCAGATCATTTTTATTATATTATTGTCGGTATAAATTCTTTATTTTAAAGCATCATTATTATTATTATTATTATTATTAAATTTATTATTAAATTTATTATTATTAAAGTAATAATATTATTATCAATATTAATAAAATGTCAATCTTATTAAATATGAAAAATAAAGGAAAACCTACAGTTTTCATAACATTTTAATGTTAGCTGAATGGTGTATGAATGTTCCCAGTATTCCATTTTCAAAGATGACAGGGATCGGAACCTATCTTTCTAGTGCTGTTTCAACGGATAGAACGCTTTGCGGAAATGAATGTTACAGTCTTGGTATGACCTATGCAGCGGTTTGGAAGAATACTTATTGTTTCTGTTTGAACGACATCAAAGACACCACAAACATTACAGACTTAAGCAAGTGCTCCTCATCAGATGGTCTCTTTGTTAATGTTGTAGCCAAAACTGATAATACGTTATACAACTACGTATGTTTTAATAAGGTTTTGTTGAAATTATAAATTTATTTCAATAAAGATCAAGTTCCAACCCGTTGTTAACACAAATTCAATTAGTTTTACACCTGATATCTATTTTGTTGAACCAAAGGAAACCAAAATAGGATTTCAGTACAGTTATGATGATAGGAATAATATTTGGGAATACAGTTCGACAACGACTCCCTTAGAAAGAAATGTATATAGTCCGGGTGTTTACGAAATACGAGTTCAAGGAGTAAAACAAGATACATTATCAAAGGTAAAAAATATTACAATGATTATTTTTATTGTTTTTTTGACCAGCTTACCGAAACAAGCGGACAGTTTCTTTTTTACGAAAAAATATCTAACATGAATTTAACTTGTCAGCCTTTGGGTATAATGTATCTTTTAGCCGACTGTTTTCTTACACTAAGTTCTGGAAGTAAAGTTATTGGGAATGTGACAATAGACGGTGTCCTTACTGAAAGCGTATCATTGCCTGGTAACAATTATTATTTATCAAAAATTTTTATTTCTGCGATCAGATATACCATGGGAACGAATTGGCTCGGTGCCGTATTTTTTTAAAGGAACTTTTACACAACTTTCTAAAGCAGGCATTAATATTGTTAATTCAGTATTTCAGAATCCTGGAATTGTTTCATATATTGAGATATATGCTGCCCAAGTTTCATCTATTGATATTTTAGTGAGTTCGCATTTTGTGATACTTGATTTAAAAGAAAGTGAGAGTGGGTATCAAAAAAAACGATAAATTATTTTAATGTAATACAAATAATAGTAAAATATAATAAAATTAATAAACTTAAATAATATAATAATACATAATATTTATAAATAAATAATTATATTCATAATTATAATTATATATTATTATAAAAATTTTATTAAATCTAATTACAATCAAAAAATTAATTTTAGTATTATCATTATATTATTAAGTTTGGGAATTTTTTATATCAGTAACAAAATTTTAATAAATTAAATTATTTTAAAATATTTTATTAAAAATTCTATTTATTAAAATATTTCTTAATCGATTTTTTGCAATTATTGATCATAACCAAATTTATTAAATTTCTCATATAAAGCTTTTGCAACCGAGCTGTCCATCTTATTATTGTCTCTCAAATACAAATTGCAACTCAAATCCATTTTGTTCAAGACAATTTCAGTGCAGTCAGACTTATTGTCCTTTATCTTTGGGATGTTCTGAAAATTGTAACAATCGTCTGTTGAACACCGAAAATATAACAACACTGTCTGTTGATTATAAAATAGTGGAAAAATTTACTCAGAATTTGGCTAAAGTTGGGTATCAGACAATAACTCTCACTACTCCGTGGTCTGTGAATGCAGGCTACAGGATCGCCTTTCATTCCCAGAGTACCGATGATGTAATTGCTTCTACCACTGTTAGACCGGGCGAAGTGGGAACCTTTTACTACAATTTCCATACAACAGCTGTTGGAACAAATCTGCAAGCCAGTTCATTTTCATTTGTGAACATCGCTCATCAATTTTCAGCCATCTCCCGGCCTTTAAGAAATATCAAATTCAAGTAATTTGATGAATAACTGTCATTGACATATGATTATTATTTATTATTTTTAAAACTATTAATTATTATCTATTATTATTAAATTTCAAATCAAATTTTTAATATTTATTGAATAAAACTGATTACAGGTTTATGTTTAACTCCACCGGTAAAAGAACTGTTTCCATGAATTTCCAAACACAAGACAAAGTGGATGTTCAAGTATCCTCAAGCATTCAAATCGGGCTCGACATTAATGATACCTCTTTATCCAGTGCTCCAGTAACCGTTACAGATACAAATTACATGTTTATTATGAATCCACACACAGGTTTGATTCATTATTGCTAGCTTCTTTCAGAAAAAATTAAAATATGACTGCAATTTTAATCAAAATAAATAAATAAATAATAATAATAAATAAAATATAATTATCAAAATTGTAACTATAGATTGCTTGTGAAGTTATGAAACCGAAAATAAAATGTGATTTTCTTAATGAAAGTATTATTATTGAAGTCTCTTAACAATTCAATACACTTAGTCTAGTTGTTCGCCAGTAATTCTATGTTAAGCTCAAAGAACTATTCCGAAAGTGTGCAAAATACTGATCTACGACTGCTATATCTTATTCATTTGATAAAAGATGCTTCCCAAAAGAAATTGATTTATGTTTCTGAAAAGGTAGAAGACAGTTGTAGCCAAATCTGCGAATAAGGTAGTTGTTCAAACAAATAATAATTTCATTCTTTTAGCTTTGCCATTGACAAAACACTTGTATGAACACGTATAATATTTCTAATAAAAAGATGTTTATGTCTTCTGTAAACCAGACTTGTTTGGACGCATCATTGTATCCATTAGGTCTAAAAGACTTGTATTTTCCTTAATTAATACGTTTCTCATAAAATTTTGGTTACCCTCATTTTCTTTACTGTTTTTCTCTTCTCAGCTGCTTGTTAATGAACATCCAGCCCCATCCCAATGTAGACTTTCTCATCTCAATTAACAACAAAACAGTGGGAAATCTCAGTTTCGTCCATAGCTATGAGACGACGCATAAAAGTCTTTTTATTTTTATTAAAAGATACAAATGGTGCTCTTCAATTTGCTATTTCAAGAGATAGGTAAGAATGAGCACCTCTTTTTCAAATGCAAATCTTTCAAACTATGACGAACTTGCTTGTATGAGATGAAAAAGGTTTTAACAATTTAAGGTGTAGTCACACTTTTATCTTAAAGTACAATTTCATCAATATTTTTCAAATAATTCCGAGGTTGAGGCACCTTTATGAGGTCTACTGCGTGCATCATCTTCGATATTTCTTTGACATTTGAACTCCAAACCCCACAGTGAAAGTCAAATCCCTCTAATAATTCAAGCATTTCACTGAGATGTTCAAATGCAATTATTCCTTCCAGAACAAAAAAAAAATCAATTTTTCGATACTAAAAGTAAAAAAGACAAATAAAAATCATTTATGTGCTGAACAGTAATATATGATTTGTTTAAACCAAATTTTACGTTGAAATATATTTTTTTCAAACCTTGTTTCATGGGTGTTGCTTATATAAATTTACACACAACCTATATCATTACTATTTATATAAATAATAAATAATAACATTATTAAGACTCATAAAATTAACTTATTTAAAATTCAAGTCTGTATTTAATAATTTTATATAGAGAAATGTTTTTATCAAATTATTTTTTATTTTAAAAACTATTTCCTTATTAGTATCCTTTTAATGAGGTGACCCTTGATGTGTGATATTTTAGGTGATAATTTGAATTACTATTGGAATTTCGGCGATGGCACTACATCCAATTCAACTGTACGTAATCAAAGTCATGTTTACACTAAAAGTGGTACTTATAACGTTTCCATAACCGTTTTCAACTCTTTAACATCGAAAACACAATATTTCTTGCTCTCCGTAAAGGAGACTGTTAAAATACAGTCTGTCAATGGAACATTTGCTGCCAATGCAAATGCGCCCATCAAATTTACAGTTTATATGACCAGTGGGACAGGTTTCAATTGTACCATAAGTGGAGACGAATTGGTGAATATAACACAGCCATCTTCCAATCTGATCTTTACCGTTCAATGGGTCACAGATGGATCTTTTAATGTTACAATGAAGTGCTTTAATGAATACAGCAGTGACTCGAAATCGTGGATTCAAAATATCGTTGCAAATCTCTCCGGTGAGTACAGAAAATTAGAAAGATAAACTTCTCTCAATTAAAATGTAAATAAAACACATTCCAGTTTTATATGTATAAAGTTTAAGCATTTATGTTGTAAAACAATAAAAGTGATACATACTTATGAAATTGGTAAATAATTTTTTTATTTAAGAGGAGACAAAACCCTAACTTTTTTAGTAATTATGCAATATTTTCCTAATTTTTTGTTATATTTTCTTTTCTGTCGCTTTGCTGAAGCTTTATGATAAATACTTACGATTTCGATTTATTAATTGAATTATTTTTTTTTAACAGGATTGGCATTTCAGAAGCTTGGAGGTCCAGCTTTTGAGTTGACCCAATTGGGCTTTACTTGGTTATCTGGAAAAAATGTTTTCTTCCAACTGATGATCGACAACATTTCCAAAGTCATAACGAAAGACGAGTCGACAAGAATAGGATTATCGGAAAACTTTACAATGTCGAAAATGGGAAATGTCATTGGAGTCCTTAGAGCTAATAACTCTGTAACGGACTTGATTCTTGTTGCAAACTTAACATTTTCTGAAAGGATAAAAGGACTTCAAATCACACCTAGTTCAATGTTAGAATAATTTTGAATATAATTAAGATAAATGAAAAGAAATTTTAATATTATTTTATTTATTTATTGTTTATATATTATCATAATTAAATCTCTGTATTCTTATTAATTGTTGATATATTGTTTTAATATCTCCTTCTTATAATTATTATAAAAAATGAAAGATAAGACTTTGAAATTATAGGGTGGCGCAGTCAAACCTTAACATTTGGTAAACCAGCAAACATAATCATAAGTAAACTTTTAGAATGAATAACATTTATATTCAAGAACATTTTTATACAAAATTTTAACAGAAAGTGGTCTTTTCGGAAAAAGTGCGTAATTTTTGTCGAAAGTGTTTAAACAAGGTTTTTCCTGACTCAGCAGCAATTTTCTTAGAAATGCGTGTCCAGATTCGTTTCATTTTTGGTATACTGTCAACTGGTTAATTCAACATGTGATATCTGTGCTTACAAATTTTTCAATTGGGCGTAACTGTGGCACATTCGGTGGGTTCTGTTCTTTAGAAACAAAGTTGACGCCCTATTTCCTGAGTTTGGCCGTCACAATGTTACAATAATGCGAAGTTGCCAGGACAGGCCAAAATCCAACAGGCCTTTGAACATCCAACTTTTGTAAAAACGGCAAAAGACGCTTTTCAATAGATTCTTTTAGATAAATTTCACCATTAACAGTACCATTAGTCAAAAACAGCTCTGAAACAGGTCCATCTTCTGTCAACGCTTTCCAGATCATAAACCTTTTTTCAAATTTACCGGTTTCCTCTGCTTCTTTCTGCTACGCAATCCAACTGCTTCTTTCACTTTCTGATAGGTACTAAGACTCAGATGCAACTACTTTGATGACACACGCTTTGACAGTGATCTGTTGTTTTTCGCGTGCTTCAACACTTTTCTTTGGGTTCTGGGACTGTTTACAACTAGTTTACGACCTGGTATTGGCTTGTAATCTGTTACACCAGTCTTCAGAAAGCGTGATATCACATTCCGGATTGTTCTCTCTTTAATACTTTGCTGCCGAAAGTGATTAACCGTAGCCAGTTTATTTTATGAATTTTCTTGGAAAAAATCAATAATTGCCTCGGCGTTAAATTCGAGTTGCTATCTCTTATTCTAGAGGATTATCACTAAATAAATTATTCAATAAAAAGATCAATACGATTTCAAAAATTTCTTTGTTTTAGTTACTATGTAGCATAATCTTTCATACCAATTGTTAGAAGTGGCGGCATCTATATATGGGCCACTCTTTATTTTATTAAATTAACCCCTTTAAATAAAAAATGGGACTTTTTTTAATGATACATAAAAAATGAATATATTAGATATTAGATAAAGGTAAAAGATATGAGGTCGTCCTAAAATCCTTTATTTATAAAAAGGATTTTAAAAATTTATTGACCTCAAACCTGACTATCTAGTCCAGTGTATGGTGAACTTCGACACCTTTTCTTGTATATATTTCAGGTTCATTTTTTTAAACAATAATATATTCTTTGCTTAAATTTTTGAGAATTTTGAACAACAAGATTTTTTTTTGTTTGTACAGCTTCAAATCTGCCCAAAATTTTTTATTTGGCCGCGCTTCAGAGACATTTGGGGGTTATTAGCTCTTCTTTAACAATATTAAAACGTTGTTAAGAACATTTCAAAACATTAGCAACTTATTTTTGAACAATTACATAGGGAATTGTTCAATTATTTGATAACCATTTCTTATTTGATTTCGTCACAAATTTCGGTAGACGACCACATTCTTTCACCAGTTCAACACACGATATTAGACGATACACTGTTGATTTTAGCAACAAAACTTCCTTTAATGTATATTTTTATTATAAAAATTTACAAACGGTTCTTGAGAGTTCTTTCTCAAAATGTAATTAATTCAATAATACTGATATATTTATCTTACTCTTATATATAATTTAAAACAGTTTAACTTGCTTATCAAGGTAGTTTGATTTATTTAAACAAATCATATATACGTGGGTGAATCAAAAAGTAAAGATACAAAGCGTTTAATTTTTTTCATAGATAAGCAGTAAAACCATAATACGTTTTAACTTGTTTGCTACAATAAAATACGAAATATTGATTAAAGGAATATTTTTATATCAATTTTAGATAAAAAACATGGAGCCTGTTTAAAAGATTGCACCAAAGAAGAAAAAAGGTCTGTTATTCGTTTTTTACATGCAGAAGGTGTTTCTTCAGCTGATATTCACCGAAGAAGGCTTGCCCAAAATGGAGTAAATTGTTTTAACAGACAAAACGTAAATAAGTGGGTAAACAAATTCATAAATGGACGAACAAGCCTAAAAGATGAAGATCAGTCCGGAAGATCTGAAATATCGAAAACAGTTGATAACATTGAACGAGTTGAAGAAATGATCAGAAAAAACAGGCGACTTACAGTTGCGTAATTACAGAAGGCATAATTATTCTGCATGTCAATGCAAGGTCTCATATTGCTCAACTAACAATGCAGACCATGAGAATTTTAAGTTATTGGAACATCCTCCATATAGCCCAGATTTGTCACTATGTGACTTTTAGCTATTTAGATCCATGAAAGAGGAATTACGAGGAAAAAATTTCTACAATGATGATGCAGTGAAAAAAGTGGTGCAAGATTATTTGAATGCAGAAGACAAAAACTTCTTTGCTAAAGGAAAGAAGTTAGTTGACAGGTGGACGAAGTGCATTGAAAAAAGTGGTGATTATGTTGAAAAATAATTGTCTGTATATGCTATAATCTTTGAAAATAAAATAATATAAAGCCTGTATCTTTACTTTTTGATTCACCCTCATATACTAAGTTTACTTTTTAAAAAGTTTCATTTTTCATTTAGAGGTCGTAATATTAAGTCCGAATAAATGAATTCAAGTGATTCTTAATAATATTTTCTAATTAATTTTAGTTTTAAAATATAAAATATATATTTAAAATTATGTAAAAATTTAATATATATGAAACTAAAATTGTATTTCATATAGGATTTTTTTCTTCTATAATGACTTAAGGCCTAAAATTCTATAATTTTTCATTTAGACCGAAGAAATGTTAACATTCTTTTAATTGAAAAATATAATCATGGTTTTAGCAACAATGTTATTTGACTTTTTCAGAAACAATGTAAGACTATTTCTCATAAAAAATTCTTTGAAATTCTTTAGAACATTTTCATTTTAACAAATGTTCTATTAAAAAAAGTAATCAAAAGACTTGTTAAACCAACTAAATTAATTTATTTATCTGTTTACATTTAATTTTTATTGATAATAATTTATTAAGTAATATCAAAAATGGAACAGACGTAAAAATAACCATAACTTTGACCACCGGATCGGGAGTGACGACTACCACAGATTATTCCGATGGCACTAATGACACTTTCTTATCATCGTTAACGTCTCGGTGGGACAATACATACGTTCCAAGTCATACTTTTAAAAATATTGGAAATTATAACATTTCAGTAAATTGCACCAATATTGTTAACACTGAAATTGCTTGGGTGATGGTTTATGTACTGTCTAGCTTAGGAACTTATCAAGTGGTCACCAATAATCAATTTCTGAAAAAGTCGGACAATTTGGAAGTATGATTTATAATTGTTCCGAGATTTTTAAATAACTTTTTGAGAAAAATGTAATATAATATAATAATATATATCATATATTAGGTTGTTACATAATTTTTATGTCTATTAAATTTTATGCTTCTCTTATGGTATCAATTTTATTTAATACCAATATTTGTTTAAAATATCTTTTTAGCTATATAAAAGTACAGTAATGTTTTGTATCATTTCATGTTACATCAATCAGACAGCCTTGAAATGCATTATCAAGTCGATCAAAAGCAATATTTCTTCCAAAGAAAGTTGCCTAAGCGGTCGAGGAAATTTTTAATGTGTTCTTAAAAAGTATTTTGGTCTGGACTATTACAAATTAATATTACAAGAAATTCGAAAATAACGCATTTAACCTTGAAACAACCCAATATATTGGCAGGCCATTGTGAGCAATTGAATGTATTTGTGAAAAAGGACTGTCACCAAAAATGCAAAGATCTATCTCAGAAGTTTTACTTGTTATTATTACCAAATAAGATCAAGTAGAAAAATAATAAGAATCCAAAGTTGATTATATTAGGTCTAGAAGCATGATTTTGTCGTTTTGACTTGTTTTTAAAAAAGTAGATATTTAAATAGTCAAAACAATTACATTCACATTTTCATGTAGAATCATTCCCATCATTCATAACAACATCTTTCCAAGTTTTTGTAGATTACCGTCATGAAAAAAAATTTTTGATTTTGTGCAAACCCACTCGTTAAGCCAAATTGGACCTCATAATTTTTGAAACTCTTCTCTGACAGATAACATGCCATCGAACGGAACACTAGCAATCTGATGGAGTATTATCTAGAGAGTGTCGCGGGTAGATTAAGGCATCCCACTTCATCTGTTTTATCGTCTGAGCAACGGATTTTGCAACATGAGGCCGAGCGTTGTCATTGAACATTATTATCTTGTCATGTCTATCAGCCATTCTGGTCTTTTGGCAAAGTTTCTTCGTTTAATCTTACATGATGTTGTTCATAATGGTTAGCATTATTTTATTCTCAAACTTTCAGTAATTCATGGTATAAAATACCTTTGTGATCCCACCATATGCATAGCAGCACATTTTATTCTTTTTGCTATTGAGTTTGTCGGTTGCCCTGGATTAACCAAGGATCTTTTATGTTTTGGGTTGCTGAAAAAGATTCACTTTTTATCTCCCATAATTATGCTAAGCAAGAATGATTTTTCTTTTATTCTTTTCGATCAAAATGTTGCAAATTCTTATCCGCTGCTGCTTATTTCTTTCCAACAATTGATTAGACATTCACTTTCCTTCCTTCTGAATCTGTCCCATATCACTCAAACGTTTTGAAAAACTTAGTGAGTAACATTCAGTGTAGTTAATTGTATTTGAGATTGGGCATCATCTTCATTCAACAATGCTTACAAATCATAGTCTTCAAATTATTTTGGCTGGTGTCCGTAGGGCTTGTTGTTCAAATCAAAGATACCGTCCTTGAATCTGTTAAACCAGTTCCAACAAGTTCTTGACAGCTATAAGCCTCTATCATTAATTTTATTTATGCGTATCACTAAAATTTTTGTAAATAAAATAGAAAAAGCAATGCTTCCCAATTATGTTATTTTTCAGTACCAAATTCGTCATCTGAAATGAAAATTATTAAATTATTTAAAAACGTGTTTTATTATTTTTTTAAACGTGTTTTTTTTATTTAAAAACATATTCTTACATTATTTTAGATAGCGCTTAAAATGTATATTTAAATACCAATATAATTTACATTTCTTAAATTATTAGGTCTACAAATATGACTCCGCCGTTTTTAATTTTTATAATTAAAAATTAAATTAAATTAGTTTTTTGTATATTTGTTGGTATTTAAATAATATTCACTTTGAGCGCTAATTATAATAATATAATAATTTTTTAAACATTTTGCACATCATTAATTATTTACTATTTTAGGTGACAATATTTTTGTGCCGGAAAATAAGCATTTGTGGGAAGCTTTATTATTTTTATTTAATTTAAAGAAAATGCTGCCGAAGCATATAAATTACTAGTACAGGCTTATGTGAACAATTCTTTAGCTTTTAATATAACTAATAAAAATTATAAAAAATAAAAACAGCAAAATCAAGGTTGTAGACCTAATATTTTAGAAATCAATCACACATTTCTAATGCATGCTTTTAAAGATTTCTTAAAACATTTTTTGTTTTTTATTATTATTCATCAAATTATCTAGACTTATTAAACGAAAAACAAAAAAATTCGAAAAGTTTGACATTTACATCTTAGAATTAGAAAATGTCGGAAGTTATACATTAATGTCAATGTCAAATATTATATTATTTCAGGTCAAAATTAATGTAGAAATAAAATTAAGTTTAGAATATTAATATTTTTTTAAATGACAATAAACATTTTCTAAATCTTTCTTTTTCAAAGACTCTTCAACAATCAATTTGATGAATTATTCTTTATACCAATTTATATAAATTTGATACTTATTCAGATTGGACTAAATTAGTTTTGAAATTATTTGATATTTATTAATAAACAATTGACAAGGATAATACCATCTGAAAAGTTATGAAAATCATTACCATTTACCACTTTATATTCAGCTAACAATGAAAAGAATATCTGGAGATATAGCAACAATGGCCAACATTACCATAGATTGGAACGACGGTCAAAAGACCGTGGTACCATACACATCGTTTAATGAGACTGCATTATACACTCATCAATTTAACAATAATGGCAACTACAATGTGACAATAGTGATTCAGAACCCAATTAACGCAGTGGTAAATTTTGTGATTATAAAGGTGATAAATCCTCTCACGAATTTAAAATGTGACAATTTTCCACAAAATGTTGAAACCGGTACACCTACGGTCTTTCAAGTTTCAGTCGGAAGCGGTGACAATGTAGTATTATCTCTGATACCAGGAGATGGAGGTTCTGTGCCGAATAAGACAGCAAATGGTAGGCACTTGTTTTAAAAAATATAAAGAATAATATTTAAACAAATTCAGAATTTAATTTCACCTATACTTACAATACGGCCACAAATTATACCTGGAGATCAGATGCCTGCAATGAGCTTGGTTGTCAGAATTGTACTAAATTCATTCAAATACAAAATAAAATCAACGCAAACGATTTTCAAGTAACAACTAATGGAGACGTGGCTGTAGGAGGTTTTTAATATTAATTTAATATTTTTTAATATTATTTATTATTACACAAAAATAAATTTAATTCCATAGAAATATATTAAAAAATAAGTTATAATATAATATTATAGTTATTATATATAATATTATAGTTATTATATATAATATTATTATTATTATATTTATTGTCTAATAGTTGTATAATAAACGATTTTCAAAATTCAGCCGATTTATTTTCTTTAAATTCAAGTAATATTTTTAAAATTAAAAAACCATGTTTGTAGTAAATAATCAAATTTTCTTGATATTTTAGATAACATAAAAACTACTATTACATTCAATGGAACAACATTTCCAACAGGTGCAACACTGACCTTGACTTTTAGCGATGGATCTCCTCCAGTTGTAATTGCTCTGACTCAAAATATGATGCCATACACCTTACCGAAAAATATAACTACAACCGGATACGGAAAAGTATCGGTTAATTTACAAAATCTAGTCAGTTCATCCAATTATAATGCAGATGTAATTTTAATATCAAAATATTATAATTTTATCTATCATTTATAGTATGGAGTTTTCCAAAAATTTTCTAATTTCAAAGTAGATGTTTCTTGGGGACCTTCAAGGTCACCTGGTTATGGCGCCAATCAAAGTACATATCCACTTAAACAGCCACTGTACTTTCGACCTAGTACAACAGGAGCTGGAACGGTCATAGGATATACTTTTACTTATAGTTCCCAAGCAAATTCAAGCGATAAAGGTTCTTACAATACTACTGCGATAAATGGTGAAATAAGTCATACATTTACTTCGGTAAAGTATTTTTTTACTATTATTATTATTATTATTATTATTATTATTATTATTATTATTATTATTATTATTATTATTATTATTATTAT
>JBBMKC010130424.1:0-16043 GCA_037834085.1 Bipalium vagum
GTTATACTTTTAAATATATTAAGTTATACTTTTAAATATATTAAGTTATACTTTTAAATATATTAAGGAATAACCCTTAGATTTACTGGCCCTGTCATTTATGTTTCTAGCATATTCCTAATAATTAATCAAAATAATCACAAAAAAATTAATGTTACGTTTTTTTATATGTAACTTTAAGCTCAAAAATTTTTCTGATTCTCCAGTTAGTTACTAACGTGTTCTTACACTTCTAAATCAAAATACAAATGCATTGTAACTGCAATGATCCTTAAATACACGAATGAATCAAAATAGTCACAATAAACATTTATTTTTCAACAATTACAATCACTCTTAATTACGAAATAATCGAATTGAATACAGAAAAGGAACAATATCTTCAAGTTAATCACTGTAACACACTGATTATAATATTAACAACAAATAAACTTTTAAATCGTTGAAAATATTGATTAATAACATTAAAACAAAATTTAAATGATTGTAAAGTCACAATATGATTTTAATGTTAACAACCAGTTAACTTTTAAATCATTTAAACAAATAATACTAATGTAGGAAAATAATATTCAACAAAAAAGATGACACTTATATTTGGAGAGCAATGAATCCCATGTATTCAAGATTCGCTTAGAGTCCATAGCTCAATAGTATAATCTTGTACAATCTTTTCTCGTATTGGAAATAAGCATTTGATAAAACCTGGAAATTCTTCACAAAATATTTTTTCGTAAATAATTCTCCTTTTCTTCTACCTCAGATCGTTGAGGACTTCGTCTTATACATATTAACCAACGATCCCCAATGTCTAAAACATAAAAAAACACTCTTTGCGGCATGGTACCATTAAACTTTGAGATTTGCTTATTTTTACTATTCCTATTAAAAATTGAATCAGGTACGCACCTTTGTCCAACTTTCGTTTATTTATTAATTTTAACAAAATTAAATTAATGATCAATATTTTGATGAACCGAGACTATTTCTTACAAGAATGTTATAAAGTTTTCATCCGAAGCACATGGTTGTCTTTAATCAACCAAAAATAATTTTTTTAACTCATCAATATAAACACAAATATTATTAATTTTTTTAGTAACGCTAATTTGAAAGTTATCAATTTCTTGCATCAATTGGTTGCGGTTTACCAGAAAAGTACAAAAAAATAAAAATTGACAAAAAACAAAAGTATTGTCTTAAATATATTTATTCAGATCCTCATAGACCTATAGTGATTATACAAAAGAGATATTCAATAATCAAATACAGTCTTAGGCAAAGGTGGTTGGCCTTTGACTATTCGTATTATTAATGACAAAGACTAAGTAACTGTCGTTTTATTAACACGAAAACACAAAAAATCTTTAAATTAATAAATAAATTTTTGACTCAAGAATGGAATAAAATAGAAATCAAAAAGAGAGCCCAGAGTTGGGATCTTGTCTGTCAAAACGATTGGTTTTATTATTGTTCGTGAACTTTGGCTCGTAAAATAAATACCATCTGTTGAATCTTTGGAACATTAACCGCCATTTTTATGGGACCACATAATACTTTTTAATTTTAAACAAATTCTGAATGGTTTATATAATACTTAAACTTGTCAACAATTAGGGAAAAGTAATTCGGGGGACATAAATAAATCGTTAATGTTATGGTTTGTGAGTTCTAATTAAAAAAATTGCAGTAGGACAAACCACGACTCATTTGTGACAAAAAATAATTTGACATTTTGATTGTCAAGTCTTTATAGGTATCGTTTGTTGATAATTAAAGATCAAATGGTCTCATTGTAAAAGAAAACGCGAGCCTGTATTGAGTTTCTGTTAAAGTCACTTTGGTCATCATATTAAATTAATAAAGTTGTCTGCAGGGCTTTGTTTTTAGAGTCACTTGTGGTGCTCTGATGAGAAATTTGCGTAAATTATCATTATTCGCTTGAATAATTTCTTTAGAAGTAAATTAATGGTATAAAGTATAAAGCAGCAACTTTTATTGATTTGGAATGTTTATTTAATAAAATATTTTTCTCTAAATTGGATTTATCACTCCTTTATCACAACAGATTGCAGTCATGTTTCAACGGCTTTACCGACTAAGAGAATCTCAGAAGGTCAATGATAAATTGATCCATTCGCAGAGTTCCGATCATATTACTCAAGATTTATGCAACGATTCTACTATTCTCTCATTGTGTGGTAAGAATTTTGTCGTTTTGTTTTCTTTGACAAGGTTTCACTTTTGTCTTTGGAGATCGATGGGTTTTTTCTATTCCATATTATTCGATATGATCTGTCCCTCATGTAATGTAAGTTTAAATTGGGAATTGTAGTATTTTTCCTCTGAAAAAACATTTTTCAAAAAATGACGAAATCTCCTAAAATAAAGAGGGTGTAGAAATACGCGATGCGCCCAATAAATCCGTGCAATAAATAGGAAAACAATTTAATGGAAGCACTCAACTTTTAAACCTATTTAAAGAATATAGTTACAATATAAATTTCATTGCATGACAAAATTATATTTCCTTCCCACATATTGCAGGGACTTATTGGGCGCATCAAGTACATAACGACATAGCGAAAAAATGTTGTCAATGAACAAAAATATTGTTATTATCATAATTTGTTTTTATTATATGCGAGGCTTTTATAAATTAAAAAGGTTTAAGGGAATAACAATTTCTTTTGTGCAGGACCTTAAAGGAAACCTCTGTAAGTATTTTAGTGTCTTTACAAGGTTCCGTGAAGATTAAAAAGTTGTGTCATCACATATTGAAATTTGAAAACGATTTAGATTGGACGGAAAAGATCGAAAAACTGACTTGAATATATAACTGAGAAGTATAACGGAGAAGAGGAGATTTAAGAATATTTAAAAGGTAAAGTTTAAGTTCAAGACGACATTTGAG
Source organism: Bipalium vagum (assembly GCA_037834085.1). Taxonomy (NCBI): domain Eukaryota; kingdom Metazoa; phylum Platyhelminthes; order Tricladida; family Geoplanidae; genus Bipalium; species Bipalium vagum. The sequence continues at coordinate 2,915 of JBBMKC010130424.1, forward strand.
AAAAGAATTAATGTCTGCCGAGAAATTTAAAAAATATAATATAAAGGGTTTCGTCAAAAAATATAAGTTTTCGTCATGTCATATCAAAATTTGATACCTGAACTTTCGCTATTTTTGGATATATTTTTACTGACATTGATTTTTCACTATTCATATGAAAAAGAATGAGAATAATGTGATTGATTGAATCGTTCTTAATGTATTGTTTTTCTTTTCGATGTCCAGATTTTAAATCTGATTTTTTGATAGATGTGGTGTACTGATGACGTCATGTTCAGATCAGTCTTGTTTTTATTTCTCAATTTATAAAATTGTATTTCCTTCCGAAAAATTCACATTTATTTATTTTTATATAACTGATTTTATACAGCACTTTGTTTGACAAATCTTGACAAGGTTTTTTCATTAATATAACAGCATCAGTTATAAATTTAATAATTTAACATATTAAGTCTACAAATTGAAAAGGTGCCTATTTTTAATAATATTACATATCACAAGATCGATATTTCAACATATAACTACAAATCATTCTGTGAAGTAATCTCAATTATTGTCGATGCATTTTAACCATTTTTCAGATAGCTGGAGAATACCTGTTCTGAAAAATGATGGCAATTTGAGATCGATTTCTTAAACTGAGAATCAGCTAGAAGATGTTGAAGGAGCCCGTATAAATAATAATCTGAATAAATAATAATAGAAAAAATAAAAGGGTTTTTAGAAACATTGAATTATTTATTCTTGTTTATTTTGTTGTATAACTTTTATTAGTATATTATTATTATTATTATTATTATTATTATTATTATTATTATTATTATTATTATTATTATTATTATTATATAGTAGTAATAATAATAATAATTCCCACAATATCCGTATATTTTGAATTCATGCTCTCAAAATTTAAAATAAGATTTATGTATGAAAATAACTGCACAGTTGAGAAATGCTTAACTTTTATCTATTATTTATTCATATTTATTATTTATTTTAATTATGAGATTAATTAATTAATTATTTTAAAAATCTTTATTAAATTACCTTAATATTTATTTTATTATTTTAAAAAGTTATTTAATTAAATTTATTTATTTTTTAATTTACGATTACTTTAAAATGTATAAATTTTTGTTTTAAATATCAATTTAAATTTAATCTTTACAATTATTATTAATAAAATTATAATGAGGATGGAAAGGGGAAGATAAAATATAAGTTAATGATAAAAGTTGAACAATATTTCATGATTTATTTATTTAAGATTTTATTGATTTATCAAAAAAATTAATTAAATGGAGTTTTTTATAATTATTTGTTTAATTCGCAAATTAAAACAATTTTTGATATATGAATTAGGAACTTAAATTACTCTTAATTTTTTTGAAAAATTATATAAATAATTTCTTTTTTTAGATTGTATTTGTTTGTCTTTCTTTTTATAATAAAAAAATTAAAATCTGATCTTCAATCATGTTAAAATTTTTGTTTAGTTTTAATTTCATAATGACATTGTTTTTATCTGAATAAGAATAGATTGTCTAAATATTTTCCCAAACCCACTCATTATTACTATTTTTACTTTCAGACTGTTGCCTAAACTCATTTCCGACGGCCATAATCAGATTCACTTCTCCCAACTTGTTTTTTTTATTGACTAATTGATTCCCTGCGTCTATGCTTCTTTAATCTCGAAATTATCGCCTCTGGCTTACTCCAAGGAAATATCATGAACTATTTAACTTTTGTAAGATTTTTTCAGGTTTTTCTATAGCTTTCTATTGTAAAACTTAAGTGTTAAAATCAACACGTGTTGCACTCATACTCAGTGCTTCATTGAAAAGAAGACTATTGTCAACCAATATCTATTCCCTTGTTGTACGTCAACACTACCATTATTTCTGTAAAGGTTTGCCATTCTCGATACTGAAAAAATCAAGGATACATCATATATCTAATTTTTCGCTTATGAAAATCTGTGAAAATTCCATAAAAAACTTTAAAAAATTATTATTTTTGTATGATCAGTTTCTTTAATTTAATTCTATGATAAATATATTTTCCCATACCAACATAGATAAAGGGCGTGTACGTTTTTTTTCATCAAGTTCAACCATAATTATGATAATAGAGAAAAATGAACGTGAATTATTATATTTCGAAAAATAATTTGGAGAGAAATTTCATGACTTCATGGCCAAACAACATTTTCAGTTGCCAACTGAAGCGCAATTAATGTTTTCAGTGTCACAGATTAAGTTACATCAATTTATTTATTTATTTATTTATTATTATTATTATTATTATTATAGGAAAATATTTTATGTACGATACATTGTCTTATATATTTCGCGTAAGTGTTTGACTTCCTCCACTGACAAATTAATCAAAAATAAAAAGAAATTTTGAGGATTATTTGTAATGCACGAAAATATAAAATTTCTTTTTGACAGTATAAGTCGTTTGTCGTCTTATGTATGTTAAGGGTATTTGTAATCAAAGAGTAATTTTCAAAAATATATAATATATTGGGTTGTTCGGAAAGTCACTTCGCGTTTTTATACATATCTTTAAATCTGGGTATAATTTATATATCGAGGTTTTCAAACTTGGTAAAACAATAATTTCAGATGTCTATTACATTGAACTAGGAATACTAAAAATGATAAAGATATGAGCAATTTCGGTAAAGAGATATAAAATTATTTTTCATTATAAATTTTCGGGAAATTTCAGCAGTTGTTTCAAGTTTGTTCTTCTATGTCATTTTCGACCAATCTCATATCATATGAAGTTGGTAATCATCTTTCGATATCAGTTATCGTTTATGATAAAATGGTTTTCACATTCATTTTGGAAAACTAAGGAGCTATCAATTCCTGTATAGTATTGATCCAATCAGGAAACATTGAAATTCATTCACCAACTTAGGGTTTTCGGATCCAAAACTCTAGAATTTTCTCTATTGACATAGTCGTAAAAAACGGAAATGTTTCCCATTCCAGAAATGTTCTTATTTACGAAAATGAACCATCAAATTATTTTAATCAAATGGATCTTAAATTTTGTGATTCCAATGCTCGGTTTAATTTCATTTTGTATGATCATAAAAAAGCAATTTTTGTTGAAATTCGTTAGAGAAAGCTTTAAAGAAGTCTTAATTGAGTTAAAGAATTGATGTGGAAAGAATATATCTTACACTTGCGCAGGCTTTGATATTTGACACATTTCTGTTTTTAAATTTTCTTTAATAAGGCTATATTAAAATCAATAATAGACATTTTTCGGGTAGTTTTTGAAGCTAATTAAACTGATTCTATCATCAATATTTTATTAAAAATAGAAAAAATATCTTTAGAAAAAAAGTAGATTAAATTTATTAATAATAATAATAATAAATTATTTTTGATTAATAATTTATTAATAAATCAATAATTTTCAAAATTTTCTTTTTAATAAAAAATATATTTTTCAAAATTGAAAAAATCTTTTAATTTCAGCTGACTTACATGATCGTGATCCTGGAATTTTACAAACGAAAATAATAAAATTTGTATGTTTTACTCATTGGTATAATCAATTTAATTATTTTTATATAAAAAATATGTGAAAAAAAAATTATTTATTTCAAAAAATTATAATTTTTAAAATAATAAAATCGGTAAATTTATCCAATGGAAAATAATTATTATTTTAAAAACGTACAAGATGAAATAATGAAATTCTACGAAAATTATTTTCTCTGAGCTGTTAATTAAATAAATCCACAATTCTGAGAAATAGTTGGGAGAGAATTTTCCCATTCCAAAATCTTTAATTTTCAAAAATGAGACTGTAATTAAATATGATGGGCTAATTATTATCATTGGAATCAAAGAAATTATTGGACTAGATAATATATCACAATCTCAACCAAAATCAATGGAATTCTGTCAACAACAATTCCGTTTTTTTTTTGTTTACTGAAATCTTAGAGCAAATACCCGTTCAAAAAATATTTCCTTTTAATTGATGTGTGAAGAAAGGAAAAATATTTTTCGAGTTTTGATAAGTGAAATTCTTTTCCCCAAATTTTTAAGATGGACTCATTTATTTCTCTCCTAACAGCAGATGTTGCAGAAAAAGATGGTAATTAATTTCTATAAAATCATTAGAATTTGATCGATTTCATTTCAACGAATCTCTTTTCTTATCTTCAAACGATGTCATTATAAAAATCAATGTCCGCTTTTCTCTTGGCCACTTGTTTTTTCCGTTGGAATTAACAAACTTCTTTTCTCATCATTTAATTCACTTTTGGAGATTTCGATCAATTCTTTTTCAAAAGCGGTTTCAGACCAGCAATTCTCCTTTAACGTTTGTTCTTTTGTTTTTCTTTGCTGTTGATAAATGTGGTCTTAAGCTTGTCTTTTTCTTGAGATGAACAGGTTAAGACATTCAATTAAATAAGAATTAAAATAATAATTCAATAATATCAATTTATTAATCCTTAATCAGATTTCTTGTTTCAATGTTTTTGTTCTTGAACAAATATTGATATAATATTCAAGGACTTCTAAGATCACTCAGATTTCTATCTTATTTTTCATTTTTCTCTACTTCAATAGTTCTTTTTCTTGTTTTAAAGTGAAAATATTTCGATATGCAAATTGTCATTAGACAGGCGCGATGTAAATAAATAGAGCTCATTATAAAATTACAGAAACCTTCATTTTCTTGTGTAGTTGATATTGACATTAGAGTTTTGGGTGATAAATTGATTTATTTTTCTTAAATATTTGTTTAAAATATTTGCATTGATATTTAATATTAAAAAGATACATCTTTAAAGTTGTGTCATTCTCAATCGAATTCTATTTGTAGAATTCATCAAATTTCAAGAATATGTTGACAAAGCAGTATCTGTGAAATCTGCAAAATGTGTAAATTTCAAATTCCATTGCACACCATTACCCCCCTTCATCATCATACCCTTGCATATGATATCTTCATTCACAGCACTCTACGAACTTCATCGTTGAGCAATTTAGCAAAATAACTCTAAAAACGAATATAAGTAACCATAGGTTCTGCATGGAAAATTCTATGAAATAATATAATACGAAATAGAACGTCAGAGGAAAGAGACTAAGTGTTCAGCATTTTCAATGATAACATTATATTTCAAAGATTTTGTGAATTTATTTTTGTCTAACTTTCTTTCTATTATTTTCTATAATTTATTTTAATATTATTTTTTTTGTCAATCGATTAATTGATAATTACAATCATTCAACTGTAAAATCTATCTTCTTACATTTTTGGGACCGGAAAATATCAACAATTTTTGGTAATGAAAAAAAAATGATGCTTATAAAAAAAATACATAAAACCAAAATTATATAGCACATTTTTAAAGGTTGTTCTTCAAAATTAGATTAACGAACAAATTAATATTATTATATAAGCAATTATTTTTTTAAAATAACGTTTTAATTATTTTTTTAATTTTTCAAAACATTTTTGAATTAAAAAAAAAACACAGTGAAATGTGACATCTCAAAACCGTTCAAAATCATTGTCAGTATAAATCAATTGGACACAGATTGGGGCTTGGGAAAATTGTGAAATTAAAATTTGTGCTGACATCGATGGTGATTTTACAGTCCAATGAATTTAATGTGCAAATAATTTTGAAAATAATTATTTAAATATAATTTTTCTTTATTCAAATCAATAAATCGAAACGAAAGATTGAAAACCAATAAATCGTTTCTTTCATCGCTTATTTATCGTTAATTCCATTAGGTTTGATTATAAATATTTTATATATTCTTTATAAATTAAATTGAGACTTTAATCGAAATTTTAGGACATTTTAGTATGTTTTGAAAAAAAATATATAAGATAAAGTTTTATAAAAAAAATCATTGTGTAAAACACTTAAAATTAAATACATTCCATTTTTAAGTTAGATCTTTTATAAAATTAATAAATGTTTATTATACTTGGTTAAAATTATAAAATATTTTATTATGTGACAACTTTACCAATGGAAAAAGAAATGTTCGAAAAAAACAGATTTGGCTTAAAAAATAACAATATTAACATGTTTTGCTACTTAAATTTTCTGTTTTCGAAAGAACAAGGTTAACACATAATTTTTCTCAAAACACATTTTGTCTGATTTTATAATTTTATAATTTCAATAATTGATTCATTTGTTCATTGATTAAAATTACATAATCAATATCATTGAAATATCTGATTATTAATTAAATTTGATTTAGTTAAAACAAAAAATTCATATGGAATCGGCATTTATCCTCACGATTTCTTATAATAATCTCGAATTAGTTTGTCAAGTGAGTGCCATATTTGCATATATTTTTATTTTATTCGTATTTTATTTATTTTCTTTATTAAAGGAGTCTTTAATAAAAGTCATAAAAAATTCATATTACCAGAATTGAAGTCTATATAGAAGAATCAAAAGACTTCTATGGAGCAATTCATTTAATTTAATAAGTTATTATCTAGCTAAACTTAATAAATTATACTTTTCCGAGCAAATTATTTCTTCCTACTGGAGAAAACGCTACGCATTTTCTTAATATTTAGCATAATTAGGTTATAGAGCCAACGTGAGTATGAAGAGCGTTTTCAATAATATTTGAAAGACAAAAAAGAAGAATTGAGAATTTCTGCTAAGAGATTTTATAATATAATTTGATTTCACTTGGGCATTATTTTTCGTGGTTTTAGGTATGAAAATGAATATTAAAGCAAGAAGTTTCGACATGTATGTGATTTACTTTTCCTTTTTCTTTTAAATATATCATGTTTCACAATAAACAGCATTTCTTACATACTATATAATATTCAAAATACCCAATAGAACAATAAATAAATAAATAAATACTGTAAAATCCCGAGTATAAGCTGCTGCTAAAACGTACATAAAGGCAACATTTTTGAATTGTAGCTAATATGATGTGCAGCTTATACAATTAAAAAACAATTCAAATCGAAGATACGATTATTTATTTCAATTTTTAACATCACACTCCTCAAATCATGTGTTTTCAACGTAAATGGTGCAGCTAATACGTGCTGCAGTTTATACGACTAAAAAAAACATTTTTATAAAATGTCATCTGCAGCTAATACGCGCTGCAGCTTATACTCGGGATTTTACACTATATATTTACACAAACAGGCAATTAGAGAAAATCTCCATACTTCTTGATTACTTCATGAAGGTGATTTTTCAGGTGTTTGAAATCTCTAGACAACTTTTAACAGACAACAGTTTTCCAGATAAGATTCGGTATACTGAACCAATGGGGAGATTAGAGAGAGGATAGATTCCTCTAATAGCACATTGGAAGTACCAGTTATTTTGCTGAATTTGTTCAATTTAAAAAAATTTTCAAAGCAGTTTTTGAAACACTATTAATAAGTCTTTGTACAACTTTTTATTAAAAGACAATATTCAATAATTATTGTTATCTAGAACAAATATATTAATAAATAATGTGTTATTCATTGATCATTATATTATTGATATTGTCATTTTATATTTATTTGACAATGCCAAATTAAATTATCCATTAATTTTTTGTTAGAGGATAGAACTGAAATATGAAGAACACTGAAATAATAATTTTATTATTTGTTGTCATAAATAAATTTATAATAATAAAATAAAAAATATAAATTATTTAATGAAGAAGTAATAATTTAAGACTCAGGTAGATTTAAATTTGAAATAGGATAAATGTACAATGTATTATCTATTTTCACCAAATCATTCTGTTACACGATATCCAAGATCCAGCAGCTTCAGCCGAATTACCAAACTTATATTTATTCTAAGTTACCATGCTGGTAAACTATTCCTTTTTGATTCACACCTCGTTATTAATGGTTTGGTTCTTTAAAGCAGCTGAAAAAACATTACACCTTATCAGTTTTATCATACAGAAACCTCATGTCTTAATGTATTCCAAATTTTGGTACCATATTGACATTCACTTATTGAATCTTGTTATCTTACTTTAAAATTAAAAATGTAACCCGTTTTTAATTTGAATCGTATTTGGTGCTTAGGTCTTAGGTAGAATTACCCATTTATCAATTTAATTTCTTTACAATTTATTTTAACTTCATAAAATTTCGGACTTCTAGAAAACGTAAAGTTTTGAAGGTGTTTTTTTACATTCTCTTTACTTTTGAACAGTCTTACCAGTTGCTTGAAAAGTGAATATATGTTTGTTGGTGCCAGATCTGATGGGAACCATGATCTATTGTTTCAGACCCAAGGTTATATAGTTTGTATATATAGTACTGTGTAGACGAGCTTTGTCATGAATCGTGATAGAACCTTTCCGATTCACTGGCTTTGGCGGTTGCTTTTGATGTTTTCCGTTCATTACATTTATTTCTTGGAAATAGATCTCTGCACTCATGGTTTTATCAGAATTGAGAATTTTGTAATTGATGAGACCCGCGACAGACTACCGAATGATGTCCGTAATCTTTTTCTGATTTTGCATTGGCTTTAAAAATTACTGATGACACTTTACACAATCGAACCATTAAGCAGATTATCGTTGATTAAATTGAACCATGAAAAGAATTAGGAAGTAAATCAACTGGAGATTTTGTTAGTTAAAATGAATCTTGAATTGACAATGTGAAAGTCTTTATTGGTTTATAATTAAATAAATTAGTCCATTCAAAAATATTTTGGAAACAAGTTTTTGAAAAGATTATGGAAACGTGATTCTGACACCAAAAAGGCATAATCCTAATAATTAACAAAGAAAAGTAATGTCACATATTAACGAAATATAAGAGAAATTAAAGATAAAAGAAAACATTTTGTCGGTCACTCAATTACCATACATCGTTATAATCACTTTGATTGAGATGAAATTTTACACAATCCCCAGCTGGTGAAGATGAACCTGAATGATTTCATCGCTCACATCGAACTTTTATGCAAGTTCTAAAAACGTTGTGCTGGAATTGAGATTGTCGTTATCAATGACCTTTCATCTTCATGACGTATTTCATTGGTTAAGCTGCAATCCCTCGACAAAAAATTCTGAAACTTCTGCGATACCCGATCGCTTACAGTATCATCTCTCAGCGCTATATATATATATATCTTTTTGAAGCTTTAGTGTAACGTTTGTGCACATAGAGTAAGAAATCTCGAATTAGCACTTTTTGGAAACAATTTTCCTTTATATAATTGAAAGTTTTAAGCAAGTATTGCTAATTTTTATAAATCAATTGAAAGATAAAAAATTATATAACGCAAATAACAGAATATGAGTCCCATCAATAAAAAATCAAAAATATATGGTCATAGGCTGTACCAGAAAAACCGCTCGAAATTTATTGGTTACCTAATAAAATAAAAATTTTATTTTATTCGTTCTGTTTCTTCTCTTTAATCCAAAATTATTTTATATATTAAATTTTTCGTATAAAAATGATAGAGATAATTTTTCAGCCAGGTTATGGAAAATTAAAGATACAAATTTTTAAGAGAAAAATGAATGTAATAAATCATCCATTACTTTATACTCTTGAGTATCGTAAATCAATATTATACGCTGGTTATGGTTATTGCCCATACCATTATTGATATTGAGAAATGATTACATTTATAAAAGAATAATCAGTTTGATCTGTAATATTCTTCATATATGTTCTGAATATGTGAAATTTATTAATTTATTATTAAAATGTAATTAATATTTAATTTATTTTAAAAAAATTTTATCTTTTTATTTTTATTTGAGAGTAAAATAAAAAATCCTACATATTTTTTTATATATTTATAAAATAAATCTAAAAATTCTTATTCCATAAAATAAATTTTCATTTCAATCAAGAAGAGTTATTTATTATACAGGATTGTAAATAAAAATTTGCATATTTCATTAAATCATTTTTCTTTCTTTTTTATTCTTATTTTCATTAATCACATTATTTATAATAAATAAATTTTTTACAAGCGTTCACAATTCTTTGATATTTAAAAATCGATAACAATAATATAAATTAATGATTTTTTAAAATTTTTCATGATAATAATCAATAAAGTATAGGGTGCTTCAAAAAACACAGCGCGTTTGAAATATTTCTGAAAATTTTAAAAATTATAAATAAAGTGAAATTATATATAAGTTGCTCTGTATATATTTAACATACGACTGTTCATTTTTGAAACAGTAACATTTATATATTAAAATTTAATATTTTTCTATATGATGACCCTTTTCTTTAAATAATTAGGTAAACGATTATAAAAGTCATTCATAATATTTTGACACATTCCTACCTGCTTCATGTGAATAATATCATTCGGGTCTTAGATATCTTTTGGTTTTCTTCTACATACCAATGTTGCCAAAACAAGAAATCAAATGGTGTTAGGATCGGGAATATTGCAGGCAATTGCAATTCTTTCAGCTATTCTTCGTCATGTAACTTATTGATAAGTTAGACCTTTTCTAGATATAGTTGAAGGTCTTTTCGTTTTACATTGCGTAAAACTTTAAAACCACATCCAACTTCTTTAGCAATTCTTAGTGATATCTCAGGCACTTCTTCAGAAACCTGAATTATTTTGCAGATTGATCACAAAGACCTAGTCTCTTTGAATTTGTCAAATATCTTCGTCATTATCCTCGCTTTAGATATCTTTCCCATTTTAACTGTTCTAAATGCCGCCTGACTAGTATGACTGATTCTATCTTAGTTATTATTAAAAAAAAATATTATTTTGATGGTTTTTCATCTGGTGAAGTCTTTTAATTTCAAACATTATATTTCTATATTCCTAAAGTCGAATCAAAATTTATTAAACAGACTGTAAGCTATATTCTTTTACATAGTATTTTGAATATTTAATATGTATCACACGGTCTTGTAAAACTATTTTGTGGACTTTTTAATGTTTTCTGGATTAGCAACAGATTTTGGGTAAACAGAGCTTTCAGTATCATCGGTGCTTTTACGGTCGAGTTTAAACTCAACATACCAGTCAACAATAGTTGATTTCCCTGCTGCAGATTCCTCATAATGTTTATCAAGCCACTGCTTGACTCCAACGGTATTCATTTTTTAAAATTAACTGATTTAGTCTGACTAAAGCAAATGTAATCAATAAATAAATTAATCAGATTACCATAAATTTTTGACACACACTTATTGAATAATAGTACTACCTCAAAATCATGTAGGTTTGAGAAAAATGTCATAAATGTGTCAGACCGGGAACTTATTGAGTGACGCGTTATAATATATAGAATTTATTAGAGATATAAAACATTATTTTCAATTCTTTTATCTTAACGATTTCAAAGAAGTTTATAAATTCTTTTTTGCCATGTTAAAAACATTATTTAATTTTCAGGTTCAAGATGACCAAATTTTTGACCCAGAAAAACGATTTCGCGTATAATGTTTCTATAAATATATAATTTAAGCAATGATTTTAGGTCACAGATTCGATTTTCGAAAATATTATTAAAGAAAAAACATGTCTTCAACTGAAAGACGTTCCAAAAGTGAGTTCTTTAAGCTTCTGGCTATGATAATATTAAAAGTCTGCAGGACAAGCTGAGTGAATTAGAGCTTCTCACCAATATCAGATGGAATTCCTTCCTTTGTGTTCCAATTGTCAACCAGTCTGATGGCGATGTAAATGCTATTGTCTGCATGATCAATAAAGTTGGGGCGGAAAGGTTGGTTTGGACTTCAAAAATTATCTTTTTTTATAAGGTTCCTGTAGAAATATATCATCATCAATAAATAAATATGTAAATGAAGCGTAAGAGAATAAATAAAAATAAAAAAAATTGAATAATACCTAATTTTTGTTTTCTTTCTCAAATTTTATTTTAATATTTCTATATTGATTTTCAGTTCCTGTTTAGTACATTTGTATTGATCTTTTATTACCGATCAATATTTCAATTATGGTTTACGTTCATTGCCAAAATTGTTAATATAACTGATATTTAGTAACACCTTTTTGAAACAAACCTTTAATATCTCATTAATGAGATGGTGAAGATGACTTACTGAATGCCTTCTTTTTACACTCATCGCTACAGATACTGAAAGATAAATATTATCTTACATAATATGTCACTTTAATTGTATTTTCAACCACTTCATTGAAATCGGTTATTAAAAAATCAGAATTATTATTAGCAATCGACTTGATGGTGGAAAATGTATAGATGAATAGGAACTTGTTGAGAATCAGACTCTTGGTGGGCCAGTCTCCGGTTGGATAAGAACAGCGAAAGATCACAGAATGTGATAAAACGTTGTCAGTTTGAATCTACATAAATGGTTTGAATGTTGTTCAAATTACCAGAGGCAATGATAATAGCAAAACCATATATAATGGATGTTATGCCGATAATTGCCCCAAGTCTTTTGCAATATATGATTCGTTAAGGAAAACGAATATGAAAATTCTTCAAGATAATGCTCGGCTCCTTGTTTATTTAAATGTGAGAAAAATAATCTAAATCTCTGAACGAAAAACTTATCGACCTTCAAACTTATGTGCCAGACTTGGTATCATCCACTTTTTTTATTGTCAACAAATTCAAACGCAATCTTCCGCTTAAAACGGACATTTAAACATATTCTATTCCTAAGCAGTGTATCTAAAATATTTAAAACGTATTTTCAGAGACTGAAAATGTGCTTGGAAGGCGATTGCTTTGACAATTTAATTGATACTTTTAAAAACAATTAGTATTTAGACCCTCTAAATGCACCATAGAAAATCAGAAAGTCAATTTTTGTTATTATAACAATAATTATACATTTTAATTAACTTATTTATTTATTTATTCATTTTTAAATTAGCGAAGCCTGTGGTGAATTTTATCTAAATTTCTTTATGAGATCTTATATAGTAATTGGATATGGTTTATACTTTCAATGAACGAAATACAAAAGATTTCACAAAAGTTATTTGATTTTGTTTATTCAGTAAATAACAAAGTTCTCAGGAAATTATGAACATTTCAGTGAAATATTGGAAAATACTTTTACATGTGAAGGAATAAATTAATAATAATAATACTAATAATAATAATAA